>JAOVYX010020092.1:0-17521 GCA_035668315.1 Drosera spatulata
CTTCAATGAGCTTTTCATTTTTTGCCATTGTACAACTATCCCTTTTGTAACACCCCTTATTGTTTCTGTCACATCAACTTTACCTCATGCTACCCAGGCACCGTGCTAACCAAGTGCCTTAAATAAAGACTTCATTTGAATAGCGAACCATTTCATTCGGAGAATTATTAATAATGGAGCAATCTCCTGGAGCAGGAAGAAGTACCTATATCATGGAGACTTTTCTCAAGTGAGAACAGGTAATCTTTATTGTTCCCACAAGGTCCAACAGCAGTTGCGATTTGCCTACGCGAATAAAAATGAAAAAAGAAAGAGATTGTTATAGGAGACAGGGATGACTTATCGTGGACAAGGAACCATCTTTCTCACCAGGCCATCTGATCAAGAGGTGCTGGACCAAGATAGTATTTGTTCGACAATGTATCAGGAGTGGACATGAAGCTGCACAAAATAAAACTCTCACTCAGAAAGCTTGCACATACAAGCAATTACATACTTCCTCCGTCCGAAATGAATTACAAAAGATGAACTCGACACGATAATTAAAAAATATGTTGACTTCATGAATCTTTACCATTTTGCCTTGTATGTATGAAGAGGAAAGTGTGAATGGATGGAGAGAGAAAAGTTAATGATGAAGATGATGATGTGATATAAAATAAGAATATTTTGGACCTTTTAAATTTGGGACATCCGTTTTTAATAATGTGTCGCAATTCATTTGGGACGGAGGGAGTAAAAAACTTGGCAAGCTCATAAACAGTATAAATCGAAACAAGAACATGATCATGTCCAGATAGAAGGAAAGCATACAACTTACACAATGGTTTCAGTAACTGCAGGCTCCAGGTCCTCGCCTTCCTAAAAGAGCACAAAAGAGATCCTTAAGACAAGGAGAAGCTAAACGTGACAAATTAAGGGATAAAGGATGACAATGTCAAGGATAATATCTCATCTTTTTCAGCTTTAGGATTGTACCTTGTAGAAGTCGACAAGAATCTTGTGATCATATTCACACTCCCGACGTTCTAGATACTGCATAACAAAGAACAGAGTAACTTCTCCGAAACATGTTTGCACTTCAGATAAAAATAATGCACGTCAATTTTCTTATATTCCTTCCCGTCAGAATTAGTTAATAATATTACAAGCCTTTATCCTACCAAGTGGAGGAGGGGAAATTCATAGTACAACCCGGGATGTACACCCCCCACACTATCCTCATTTCTCATTGGTTGTCAAAATTAGTTTTCTGTTTTATCTCCACCAATCAGACTTCAGGAAAGTGTGAAGGGATGTATACCCCCGGGATGCACCTAATACTCCCCCAAATGGAGTTTTACATAATTAAGGCAATGTTGAATCCATCGACAAAGATTTTAAGACATTATTTAGAATTAGTCTACAGGGATTCACAAAATAAAGACAGATGACAAATGCTGCTTAGAAATCACACTTGGATGAGAAAGTTTATAATGATTAAGGGGCTTAACTTGAAGCTCAGGTCTTAGTTTCAATCTCTGTTTCAGCTTTGGTTATAATTACAAATACCAACACTGTGTGCGAGGAAAAAAGAGGCTGCAATGAGATATGTTACCTCCATAGCTGCTTTTTCTTCCTCTGGGCTCCCTCTCACACAAAACGCAGCGCCCCACTGACATGATAAAAAAACATACAATAAATACCCAACCGTATAGATGATAAAGTCATAGATTTTGGTAATTCAAACGAACAACATAACAAACTATCTTTGGAAGAATAAATTTGAAACCATATAGTTGAGGGTTCAACAAGCCACTTACGCATATAGCTCCAACAGCATGTTCTAAAGTGCAAGTTCTGGCTGGGTGCTCTGGCGTTCCCCGATGATCAATGCAGGCTTAAACACAAAAATACGTTAGCCTCGACCTACTAGTTCACATAGACAAGCTCAAAACTCATTTTCATTGCTCGAGGAACACCCTACCAAGATCGAAAACTCGTGCATAATCTTTGATGTAACCAATAATCTTCTTGTCATATTTGAACCCCGGGTTCCAAACCAATGAGCCATATCCGAAAACCCACAACACCATGATGAAAACCTGCAGACATGTATCTCAACAACTTCAGAATTCACTCGCACCTCAAAACTGCAAGTGATAAACCTCCCATGATATAAAAGTAGAAATTACAAACTGCATCTTCCCTATGTACCCTACTTTTGGATGCAAAGATTACTAGCGAATTTAGATGCAACAGCTCACGGGTGAAAAGAAACAACAAATTAGCAGTCAATGACACACATTAGATCTCCACTTAATGACGAATGGAATTACTATTGCACCCATGTCTACCTGTTCAAGCTGAGACCGGAACTTTTCATAGCATGCCGACAGAAAAATTCTTTTTGCCAACTAAGGTCAAACAGAGAAATGTTGAGTCCGCCATTTTACAATACCCTAGCAGTATGCATGCTGGGGAAGATATTAGGAGAAATGTAGAATACTTGTTCAAAATGACCCAATCCATAACAGAAAGGTCCAATTCGATGTACGTGGACTGGGTCTGATCGAGAACCTTTTCTTTTGATGGATTTTACATCGGAGGACAGAAAAGTACTTGCAAAGTCAATCACGGGATCAATAGAGAAGCTCCACTATTGACAACTTTCATATACCCAATTCGAAGCCCAAAGCTTTTATTAGCCAGAAATACTCCATTCGCATCGCAGTCAGCTCTCGTAAAACATACTCCAAAAAAAAAAAAAAAAAAAAGGCAGGCATTACACACTTGAGAACTACTCCAAATTGCCTACTGCAAGATTCAGGTCATTGATTCAAAAGAGGAAAGGGTCCCGAATACAAATTTTCAAAAATCCACGATTTTTTTCATCCATACCATCATCTATAAAATAAATGTCAGATGTATCACCAAAACACTAATCCAAAATTTAGCTTATTTTCACGCCCTATCCTAGACACACTCACACAAACAAGACATGGACAAAAAATAAGATCGCAGGCCATGCCCTCAGTACATTATAGAGCACTGATCCGAATACGAAAAGGAGGTATGCTAATTGCATCATATTTGGCATGCCCACGTTGCACTCTCTCCAAAATACAATATCAAAGATAATTGTTAAGTGTTAACCAATGTTTCACGGTTTCACCACTGGAGTTCAAAAGTGACTGTCATCACCATTCTCCACTCAGTAAAAACGAATAATTGGTACCTTCTCTCGAGTGGCCACTCAGTTAGGCGAATAAGTCGATATCAGAGTCATAATCAATCTCATCAAGCATCTCGCAAACTTGAATCCAACGAGAAACCAACACGAAAGGGTGGACCAAGGGCGATTCCCTCGGGATAACCTTTAGAAAGAAACCTCACACGAAATCTTAATCTCCCAAATATAGAAACCCCAACAATCAATCTAATCAATACCAAGACGAAACCCTCTTCTCGCCCAGTCCCGTAACAACACCACTTCAATTCAGACACACCACAACAAATTCGCAATCAATAAACCATGCCAAAACCGACAATCAAACAAAAACAACACAACTCAAAACCTGAGGGGATGAAATTCCTCAACACAACGCCGAATCCCGCCTCGATCAAGCCACCGATAACAAGCACCGCACAATGCTTCTCCCTTCACAGCGGCGGCGAGGGGGGAAATGTGGTGGATCTCTGAGGGAGAGAGAGAAAAGAACCCCTAGATCGCAGAGAAAGGAAAGTGAGGGGAGGATTCTTGCTTCTTTGATTTTGGCTTTGTGGATTCGTTCTCTTCTTCCCCTCCACTTTCTCGCGGGATTCTCTTTCCTCCTCTCTGGCTGCTCACACGGCGTGGCTTTAAGGAATGAGATCGAGGAAGGCAATAGCAGCGAGGGGTGTGCGTTTATATGCTGGAGGTGGCGTTGGTTGGATCTGATTTGATTTGATTGATGGGTCAAGATTTTGACATGTTTGCTTTTTCATATGTTGATCCAGTTTGGGCATGGCAAAGTTGGTAGGTACTAGGTTGGAACTTGGTCTATAAAAGTGTGACTTCGGTAGATCAGATCGTATTCATAACGAGAAATAATTCTTCGAATACTTAAAACAATGAAGAAACCCGACATCATAATATTCTAATGTATTTTATACTTTATTAGATATTGAAAAAAATAGTTAATTATTATCTCTATTTTATATTAATAATAATATTTTTTTTGTTTGATCAATTTTAAAAAAATTAACATAAAAAAATTATCAAATCAATCTCATCTGTTGTAATATATTCATTATCTCATAAATGATATAATAAATCTTATTTTCATAAAAAATAAATATATATACAAATTAAGTATAACAACATGAAACTAATCGTATCTCGAATTTATGCAAGTGGAGCTTAGATGTATTTTTATTTCTCGACAAAGTATAAAGGACCAATTTGGAGCTAGTTGAGGATCCAAATCTGTATGGACGTGGTCCTTACCTTAATGAACTTGGACAGCAACTGGGTTTTATTCGTCCACAGCATAAATCAATAGATGTACGGCAATGATTATAGGAAAAGTCTGCCAAACACGGTACAAAAAAATTACTCACAGAATTCACAAGGTTCATTGAACGTGACTATAAAAGAAGATCCGTCTTTTTTGATTCAAAGAAGATCCTTCCTACTTTCACGACATAATATTCAAAGATTACAACCTTGAACGTTATGTGTTCAACATAGCAAATATCATGAAACTAAGATCTGTCGGTAAAATCCACAAGGATATGATTCTTGGGACTTAAAAAAAAAAAAATGATTCTTGGGAACCGATTGCAAACAAAGATACAAAAATTACGACAAATAAGTTGACGTGAATCATGGACACTTCGTCCTTGAGAGAATATTGTCCCATCGATGTGGGTCATGTTTTAACAACAATTGCTTTATAATACTCGCGCCGTCTCATAGCCGTATCATTTTATCGATGTAAAATTTGACACGCGTATAATAACGATCAAACGTAACTTTTTATAAATTTATCGTGAAATATCAATGATAGCATAAATTACGTATTTCAACCTAATACATATTACGGGACGATCAGACGTAATTTGATATGAAAACGATACTTGTATTCATGCGTATAAAATAATACAAGATACATATATGTTGCATCGATTGTGGGACGTAGGGAGTATAATACGATTTCCTTCCTCTATAATGGTACTTATTATAAAAAGAGGTTTGTGAGACTAATTAAAAAACAGTCATGTTATTTGATTTTATATCATAATAAACAATCCCGTTACAGAATCTTCACATAAATATTTTCTTTATAGTATAAAATCAGATAACATGGTTGATTTTAAATCAACCACATATTTCTGTTATAAAAATATATTACATCCGTCCCAATTTATTTGTAATATTTTTTTGAACTGGCATAATATAATTATAATATTTTCTCTTAATTATTATCGTAAACCCCATTATCTCAAAAAAAATATTTTTTCTATCAAGTTTCATAAAACATCAACGTATATATTATCTCCGTTTCATAATATAGACAACATTACGCAGTAATCACACTATTCATTACGGATTTTGATGTGTTATTTTTTATAAGAAAATGATATTGTGTGAATTTTATTTCGGCACAGGATTATAGTTTGTACCTTACATTATCTTTGATGTTCCACGATAAATTTACGAAAAATATTATTTGATCATCCCACGGATCATTCATAACGTTGTGAACTTTTTGACTTACGTAGTCCTTCGATACCTATGTTATGAAACGAAGGGAGTATATAAAATCATGTATCCAATCAAATAATTATAAATAAATTAAGATTGAGTATATAATTGCATGCATTCATATGCAACATGGAGGACGTTAGGACTTAGGACATTCACATCAGATATGACAAATTTTTCTTTCTGCTTTTAGTAGTCAATAAATTTCATTATATCCTATTACACCTATAAAAAATACAGTTTGTTACAATACTACTCTTCTTTCAAAGAGTTATTGTTTATTTAATCGCATTTTACAGCTTCTGCACACTCAAATACACTTTTTCAATATCACATCATTACTTTTCTTGATTACATATTCTATTTTTTCATTAAAACCTATATCTTATTTTACAGTATCTATATATAGAATAACATTCGTCGTTTATTTTTTTCGTCAAAACTAATGATTCTTTATTTTTATTTTTTTTCCTTTTCAAAATATATATACCTGTCCCATGATCTTTTTTTCGAAATTTTCATCCTGGATTTGCTCTCATCACAAGCTCACTCTTCAAACCCGACACCTAACCCCTTAACAATTTCGTCTCAATTTTTTCGAAATTTGCATATTGAGATAAAAATTATACCTTGCATGTCCAACTCCCATAAGTTTCGAGTTACTTAGGTATTGTATAGTTCGAAATCGAGACGAGTGTAGCTCGAAATGGAGACACGACGATGGAGATAATGTTCTGGAAAGCAAGAGGAAAAGTGAATAGATTATCTTTTAATTGAGAAGCGCAATTTTATAATTTTGTACCATATCCGTTAAGTTTTAACGGAGGTGATGACGACGAACATTATTTTATAAATACGTCATGATTTGGATGAGTTTTTTGTAAATATGATAATTTGGGTTGGTTTTTTGTAAATAATAATGATTTCAGTTGCTTATTTATAAAAATCTCAAAAATAAATAAATAAAGGATCGTTAGTTTTGACGAGAAAAATAGACTGACGAGCGTGATTCTATAAATACCTCATGATTTGGGTGGGATTTTTTGTAAATATGATGATTTGGGTGGATTTTTTTGTAAATGTAAAAAATTTCAACTGTTTATTTATAAAAATCCCTATCACTAATGATCAAACTCGGGGAAAGTTATGCCCCCGAAAATATACACTCCCCAAAATGTCTCAATATCAAACTCATAACCCAGTTTTTCAACAATCCCCACTGAAAAGATATCGTTTCTTTGGTCTCAATATGGATACAATTGTTTGACTGTGTGTGTATATACTGCTGCGAACTTTAACGAGCATTGTGAACAATCAAACTTGAGTATAATATTTCTATAAGACATTAATAATAATTTAATTTATATGTTTTAATCTCAATTTAATTACATAATTTTATTCTATCATTAAAACATAAAATAAAACTAGATAAAATATGTCATGAATAATAACAAAAATTGAAATATTTGCGGATATTGGAACGGAAAGGATAATACATGTGACACACCATGAAATTTAGACAGAAAAATACAACATCGAACGAGACGCTTTGTGGCTTTGGAAAGTTGCGCTTAAAGACTCCCCCACCGCCGGCGACCGCTCCGCGAATCCCGTGCATCTCTCTCCCGTTTCCCCTCACCTTTTTCCCCGAAGTTCTCATTCGACCCGATTCGTGAACCGAAGCCCAAAAAGGTTCGGTATCTTTAGTCGGTCCAACGGAGGACGCTCGCTTGTACCTTGCTTCGTCAACCCTATCTCTTTGCTCCCAACAACGGGCATCTCTCTCTTTGCTTCTTCATATTTGTAGTAGTGATTTTGAGTTTGTTGTCGAAGGTTACTTGGAGATAGATACGTACATGTGTTTTTTCCTCGATTCAAGATATAATTACAGTATATACAAAGATCAAATTATAGTATACAAGGAGCACATTAGGTAAAATTTTGTACTCCGTTTTGTACTCAAACATGATTGATTTCAAATTAACCCAAACTCTATTTTTGATAAGCAACTCTATCCATGAGCTTTCCTTTGGATTCTCATTTCAATTTTTTTGGCAACATAAACGACAACTTTGAGAGAAAGTGATGCTGTATTCTACATCCATCATGTTATTTTTCATTGTCAAAAAAAGGAAATGGCAACTAAAATCTCAAGTTTCATGGTGCAAAACACATGACAATGCCAAATTTTAGAACAAAGCTTTTATTGATATGAATTGTGTTGATGTTGACATATAAGAGCAAGTCTAACCATGAACCTAAAATAAGTGTTGTATTTGTTATAATTTGACATCAAAAAGTGATTTTGTCATGAATTATATAATTATCGCTTCATTGTTTGGTTATATTTTAAAACAAAATAGAGTCAATTCAAACTCAATTGTATATTTATTGATAAATTAATCCAAATTAAACATACATAATTGAAAAAATAAGCAAAATATTGACGTGACAATTATATCTACACTTATATCTGATGTCAAATTTGAAATCAAATTTTGTTCAGTTCTATTTTTGCATTGATTTTAACTTATGGTTGAAGCCATATTTTTATAATTTGACGTTAGAATATAATTATAACAACATATATAGCTCATGATTGAACTTACTCAGACAATATCATATTTGTTGTAAAATTTAAAAATATAAATGACATTGTCATTTTTTGACAATGAATTTGACAATGGGTTGTAGGTTGGTTTTTTTCATTTTGATCACCAAATTTACAAATGGCAATGCAAATGACATTTGGGTGGAGTTACTCCTACAAGTGGATTTCAAGGTTTTGCATCGAGCGATGTGATATTGGTAGCAGTTCTCGTTGTTGTTGTTTCAGTGAGGACATTTACCTTGATCCGCGATTTCGCCTGAAACACAAACTTTTGAATTTGGCGATGAGAACTCTTGACTCCTTCAATCACGTCAACCTGTTATTTTCGTGTATTATTTGGAAATTTTTGCTTATGTGTTACACGCTTTGTGAGTTCTTCATGCCATTAAGTCACCCTTTGCTTTTGTATCGAGTCATGGACCATTCACCCTATGCTTTTGTATGTCGTCTCTAAAGGCAGTAAATTTAATGTTTTGACTTCATCGTGTATGCCGGATGTTTATTTTATGTATGTGTTTTTCATGAATTGTGTCTTAGGATTGCGTTCCTTGTCTTACTGTGCACTGCTCTTACGTTCCTCATCTGTGAAATTCATGCTGTTGTCTGCTAGATTTCTTGCAACGGTCGATAACTAAAACAGCGAGCTTCTTCGAGCATCTCAGGATACCAGAATTACGGCACATAGGCTGCTCCAATCGCAAAGCCCCCTATCACGGTCACTGTAAGTGATCACTGAGAGGATAGACAATATGCAATTTCTGGTGAGTCTTTGAAATCTTTTGTAGTTTGCCTTCATTTCGCTTGACGATAAAGCGGTATATCTGTGAGTCATTGGGAGTGAATGTTTGGGTAGCGAGGAGCTTGTGTTGCTTCTCCTACTAAGGTTACATTCCCTCTGTGAGTGTGAAGTATGATGTGACTTGTGACATAGCTGGTTTGTTCATGGTTTTATATACGTAGACATATCACATATGGATCTTAGAGCCTCTGGCTTTTCCATATGATGGGCTCGTCATCCCATACTGTTGAAGATTCTTATTCGTGGTCCTAATAGCTCATCCCAACATGAGCGAGTACATTTCCCTCTTGCTTTTGATGAGTGAGCTAATTATAACAGGAGAACCAATGAAGTTTTCCCATTATTTCAAAATTCCAAGTAATTGGGTTAGGAAACTTATCTTCGCTTTTGCCTCCTGTAGCACATCGCTATCAACTTTAGTTGCATCTAGTCATGGACAGCTACCAATATGAGTAAAAATGGAATTTTGGTACATGAGATGCGCGGATATTCCTTTTGATTGTTCGAAGAACTGAATTCACTGAAATAATATAAATTCTCCTGATGAGTTACTGATACTCTCTTTGAATTTTCCTAGAACAAGATTAACTGTATAGCTTATATTGTGCCATGCTCTTGCCAATTGTAAACCCTTTGATGCCAACAATCGAAGATCAAATTCTATATAAAAAAAATCGAACTTATGTTAGAATAGCCATAATACTATTTGCTTTTTTATTAAACCAACTAAAAATTACAGTAATTGGTTTAAACGACGGCATCTGCAATGGAACATTGATTACAATCTCCCTGTGTTTTTTTCGGATACAATAGAAAACAAATAGAGGCCATGGAGACTAATCTAAGGGGAATACAGGAAGGACAAATCACCACAATGACCACTGCACTTAGGATCATTACTCGTGAAGTTGATGTAGCAGAAAGTATCAACATGAGAGAAGTTTTTTGTTTGTATCATCAGAGTTCTGCTATGAGTCCAGCTTCTCACAGCTCTGACTACAAATTTCACCTGCCACTAGTGGGTAGAGTCGAAGAATTCCTTAAATCCCTTCATTCTTCACAGGCCTCTTCTCTTCACTCAAGCTTGTGCTTCTCATTAATGGATCTGATATCATGAGCCTGCCTCCAGGTAACGCTTCTTCCTCTTTCTTCTTTCGATCTTTCTCCTATTTGCTAGAGGTTTCAACCGATTTCGCTATGGAGAAGAGTGCTGGGATGAATATACTGGATGAAGTTTTCTGGTGATTGAATAAGAGAGGATCAATGAAGCAGCAGTGTTTTCTTGATTAAAAGACATATGCTCTTTCCTTGTTAGAATTGTCATGTAGATGTTGCAAATTGGCTTTGTTGAGTTTCACCCCCTGCATAGCTGGTTGTTATTTTTCGTTAGTCGATTTTTGTTGATCATGCCTGAGTTCATTTAATTTGTACAATGGTGGAGCAAGAGTAGTCGTTGTACATGTAGTTGATTTAGTGCATATTCCATTAGGATTGAGGTATCGACTCAATTTGCCATTGGAGGGTTGTTGTGTTTGTGGGCATTTTGGCCTCGTTTGTTATTGCTTCTTGATTCATCCTAATTTGTAACAGAATAATAGCGAGAATGGGACTGAAAAAGTAGAGAATATATGCAGGACATCAACTTATTCTATTTTAGGCACTCGATGCCTTCGCAAATTCATGTTTTCCATGTCAATGTTCTGTTGTTTTCTTTGCAAATGCATGTTTTCTATGTCAATATTCTATTGTTTTCTCTTAAATTGTTAGTGTTACTGGGTCTTCATGATCATGTTTTGTTAGTGAGGTCGAACCGTCGAGGTGCTCCTGAGAGACTTGAGTATGTAGTTTGATAGAGAAAGAGACAGAATATGTACTTTGGCATAATTTGCATCTGTTGCTGAAAGCTGAATATTACTTCCTTGCTTGTCACACTCTTGAGAGATGTTGCTTTAAAATGGCACCAATTATGTGTTCACGGAATACGCACCCTTCCCCCTCGGGTAGTAGCTAAACCTTTTATTCTCTCTCTCCTTCAGTCTTTTGCTATACAAATACTAAGTCGGCCTGGTGAGACTTAGGTTCCTTGCTCATGGCAGGATCACATATTGATCGTGATGTGCGGTTGAGCAAAAATGATTTCGAGAAGGTCTTGGCTTCTGAAGGAGTTGAGTTTCTGATTTCTTCTGACAGGAAGGTATGAAATAGCTTCTGCTTTCTTTTCTGATTCTACTAGTTTAGGCTTGTTACATTTGCGCTTTTTTCTTTAACAAAGTGACTGAAGATGTCAGTTCTGTTTCTTATGATATTGTCTTACCATGCAATCGGGAACTGGCCACCTATATGCTTAGTGTGCGAGGACAACATATAAGTCCAACCGTAGGAACTGCATCGTATAAGACTACACGAGCTTCGACCTTGCTTCTTTTGGCCCTTTTCATCATGATTTCAACTAATTTTTCATCTTTCCATGATGATTGGTGATCGCATCCTTATTTCTTGTTAATGAAGAGTTTGGCAGTAAATCCCTCAATCATTGATTCGGCTTGTTTTTTTTAGTTATATGTGAATAAATGCTAGCATAATCTATTCTCTGATTTCAGGAAATACACTTATTTCAAAATGATGATGCGACAACAACCTGCCTCTTTTTCTCGGCAAACTGGTGCAGACCATGTCAGGCCTTCCTTCCTCATCTGGTGCAAGTATACAACTCGTTGATAGATGCCGGTGAAAAGCTTGAGGTAATATTCATATCATTCGATCGAGATGAGGATTCTTTCAATGAACATTTCAAAAGCATGCCTTGGCTTGCGGTTCCATTCAACGTTCACTTGCACAAGAAAATAAGCAGCCATTTCAATGTTTTTCACATCCCAACGCTTCTTCCATTGTTAATGGATGGGAAATCGTCAGTGGAAGAAAATGCAGTTGATCTCATTGAAGATTATGGTGCTGATGCGTTTCCTTTCACCCGGGAAAGAAGAGAGAAATTGAAAGCAATGGATGATGAGCAGCGTAATCGTGGTAAAATAGAAGAGCTTTTGGCATCTGGGAAAAGCAGCTACCTTGTCTCAAAAGATGGAAGCAAGGTGATCTCAGGCTCTAAACTCCGATTAAACCTTCATATTCAGATAGGAAGTGTGTGTTCTGCAATGATCTTTCGTGTTCCTCGTATCATTAGCATCCCATGTAATGCCTTTTTGGTATGATGTTTCTGTACCTCGTCTTGGTCCAGTACCATTAATGACTTGGCTGCAGGTTTTGGTATCCGAACTCATGGGCAAGACAATAGGGCTTTACTTTGGTGCCTATTGGTGCCCTCCGTCTCGAATTTTCACCACGCAACTCATAGATGCATACAACGAGCTCATCGCCGACAACAGCACTCCCTTCGAAGTAATCTTCATATCGATAGATCGAGACCACGACGAGTTTGATAACAGCTTGTCCACCATGCCTTGGTTAGCTGTACCTTATGAGGACAGGACGAGGCAAGACCTTAAAAGGATATTCGAGATCAAAGGGATTCCCGCTTTAGTCCTCATTGCAGCTGATGGCAAGCTGATCAGCGTCAACGGGAGGTCCCTTGTTTCCGCCTATGGTGGCTTGGCATTTCCCTTTACGGAGGCAAGTGTAGGAGAACTTGAGACTGCATTGAGAAAAGAAGGAGAGAATCTGCCGCAGGTTGTGAAATATGCGAATCATGAGCACGAGCTGAAGCTGGAGATGGCCAAGGCTTATATGTGCGACGCCTGTGGTAGCCGAGGCAAGTTCTGGGCATTCACTTGTGATGCTTGTAATTTCGACCTTCACCCGTCTTGTCTCCAACAATCGTCTGCATAAGCTTTGGGAAGTATAACATCATTGTTGCGTGCTTAATACCATAGAGAAGAGTGCTTGTATAGTAAAATTAACACCGTGTGGTGTAGTATGAATAAGTTCAATCTAGAAGGGGCACATAGGTGAAACAATATTCGAAACATTTCGCAATTTTATGAACATTTCTTAGATGGTTGATCGTTGTTCGGGTTTGAGACGTATGTCGTCCGTTATGAAGGGACGCTTATCAAAACCCGACTTATACCGAGTTACCACAACGAATTAAATTACGTCTCCCTCTTAATGTAAACCTTTTTAGGAAACTATACTAGTGTACCATAAACCATGTAAAGCATAAAGCGGAAATAACATGTTATTTTTAACGTGGCAAACCTCCTCCAAGGTGAGGAGTAAAAACCACGGGACTGATATCGGAGTCCATCTAAACTCTTCACTATATCTGAATAATGGGCTGAAAAAGATCCTTTCTAGATCACACTAGAGGTGTATGATAGTAACAACATCAAGATGACAACCTTGACATACAAGAGAAGTATAAACAAGAGAAATAAGGGAAGAGATCATCAAAACGGATTCAAATCGCAGACTGCTGTTCCAGACTGAATATCTCAATGTAGGAGACTCCCGTCACAAAATTGACCATTGGATCTGAAGAACCAAATGTCGTGTACCCGCTGACCAAATTTGAGGACGATCGGACACCCGATAGACTTCGATCTGCTCCCCTGAAACTGACGGTGCAAATTAGCCTGGTTGTTTTTCTTCCTCCAAAAACACACACTGCTTACTCTCTTTTGTGAGTTTTTTCTAATCTTATAACCTACTCTAATGCTGATTTTATACACCAAATAACCTCCTAAAGACAAAACAAAATAACAACAAAAGCAAATAAACTCCCCTGACAACAAGCAATACTAGGCTCCATATAGATTATGATATATATCTAATACGTTAAACAACGCATGTTTGTACAACTATACGAGTATTATATGTGGCCGGTTTATGTTCATGATAAAAGAGGTTAGGCATTTTATTTTTCTTTGCTATATTATGATCAAAAAGCGACTAAAAATTAAGAAAAATGTTAGCTTACAACCCAAACATACCTAAACCCTGACAATATGATTGAAAGAATAATCACTTACTATCATTGAACCAACATATCCGCCTAAAACTCGAACAATTGATTTCACTGACCACACATATTGATTGACCACACACTTCTTTGTTTTACTGACATGATTGATACTTTTTTTTATAAATTTATCGTGTAAAGTTAACTTCGTTTATATGACACCATGTTTGAATGTAACATAACTCCACAATAATAGTTTATGCATTATAAATAGATTTAATTACTATCAATTTATGAAGATGAAAAAATTGAGAGTTAACATTGAATTTGTCGGGATTTTAAAATTTTTATACTTTTTCATTTTAAATAAATTACGACACATTATTAAAAATGATTTTTTCATATAAATTATAACATTTCTTAAATTAACAAGTTTTTGATATCAATCCCTATTTTAAATCAAATTACTTTCTTCATTATTAGGTTTTCTCTCTCACCTACTCACAATTCTCACATTTATTTTTTTATTTTATGTTATTTTTTTATCTACCCACTCATAATTACTATTTATCCATTTATTATTCCAACAAGGACATATTGAAAAAAACTATCAAAATCAATCGAATTCCTTGATATATATTGCAATTTATTTGGGATGAAAAAAATAAAAAATATATATTATATTTTATAAAATTTATTAAGATAATGTTAAATTTTGTATGATATTTTTCTTACTTGGTAAAAAAAAATATTACGACATGATTCGATTAAAAATGAATTGGACCTGTGACTCACTTTATACATAAATTTTTAAATCTAAAATAAATTTGTAGTATAAATACGAAGTGAGGTAATCTATGAACTCACAATGAACAGCTTATCCGGCAAATAATCTCACCGAGCTCGCCTCAACACCTCAACGATGGCGGCCACCAACGGCGTCTCCGTCGCCGCCGAGTGGCTCCCTCTCGGCAACCGCTACTACCGGAAACCGACTCTCTACACCATGAAATGGAAACACATCGATCTGAGCCGCAACAAGCTCGCCTGCGCCCCCTTCGGCGGCCCGATCACGATCATCCGCGACGACTCCAAGATCGTCCAACTCTACGCCGAATCGGCCCTCCGAAAACTCCGAATCTTCAACTCCGCCGGCGTCCAGGTCTCGGAATCCGTGTGGCGGAACCCCGGCGGGCGTCTCGTAGGGTTCTCTTGGGCCGACGATCAAGCCCTAATTTGTATCGTACAGGATGGAACGATTTATAGGTATGATCAGAGGGCCGAGATCGTCGGCCCGGGGGCTTCGCTTGGGAGGGAGTGTTTTGAGAGTAGTGTGGTTGAGTGTGTGTTTTGGGGGAATGGTGTGGTTTGTCTGAATGAGAGGTTTGAGTTGTTTTGTGTAACGGATTTTGAGAGATTGGGGAGGGATGAGGGGGCGGTGGTGAAGTTGCCGGATGTTTGGTTGGATGAGATGCCGCATTGTGTGGCGGTGATTGAGCCGCGGTTTACTGAGTCCGAGAGTGTGGTGGTTTTGCTTGGGGTTGGGGATGGATTGGTTGTGATTGAAGATGGTGAGGTGCATAGGGTTGGTGAAGGGATTGGGCCGGTGCAGAAAATGGTGGTTTCGAGGGACGGGAAGATGTTGGCTGCGTTTACTCATGATGGGAGGCTTTTGATATTGTCAACGCAGGATTTCTCTAGGATTATTTTCGAGCATGAATGCGAGGTGGGTTGATTGGATCATCTCTACTTGGAACTTGCATTCCTGGGAAATTCTTAGCCCTAGCAAACCTAGCGACCAACACTTCCGTGCGTAATCATCTGTTTTTCATCAGGATACCCGCGTAATTTGAATAAACTGATCTAGAAGAAAGTACTGATTAGTAGCCATAGAGCACCCGTTGTTTATTGAAATTAAGCACTTGGACATAATTATTTCCAGAGTGTTACGGTTTGTGCTTAGTTATTATTTCTGTGTAACAATTCTTGATGGACAGTATGGGCTACTCTCTCATTTTATTATCGTCTTTTGCAGTCTGCTCTACCAGCCGAACAACTAGCTTGGTGTGGAATGGACACAGTTTTGCTCTATTGGGACGAAGTACTTCTGATGGTGGGTCCTTTAGGAGAGCCAATAAATTACTATTATGATGAGCCAATATTTCTCATCTCGGAATGTGACGGGGTTAGGATACTCTCGAATACAAGTATGGAGTTCCTACAGCGAGTCCCAGATTCTACTGAAGCCATCTTTAGAATTGGAAGTACAGAACCTCCAGCTTTATTGATCGATGCCTTGGATCATTTTGACAAGCGAAGTGCAAAGGTACACCATGAAATCATGATTCCTCCTTTAACAGCAGCTGTGTGTGGATTTTGATCTTGTCGAAAATATAGTGTGATTATCTGGACTTACTTTTATAGCTTTATTATGATATTTGATGGACATTTTTAGCTTTGTTATGATATTATATGACATGGTAAGTAGAAGGTAGGCACTTTAATCTGATCTTGTGGGCATCTATAGGGTCTAGTTTTTACTTTCGCTTGAAGAATACCCGGATGCAGTGACAATTTGCCCAATAAAATGTTGTATGGATAGCCCTTGGACACCCCTTTTCAATTGCTGGTGTTGCATGCCTCTAATAGGGGCACATACAAGGCCTAGGTGCTATCTAGAGCTGCAAGGTGAGTGACTTGGAAACTGTACTTGACTCAGTAGAAACACTAGGTAGGACATATAGGGTATTTATATGTTTACCCATATAGAGGACCAAGTTATCGACATAAGAAAACTTGAGCATGAGTTGTAAAGAGCAAAGGGGAAGCAATTGGAGGGGGAGGCTGGTGCGAGATGGGCCCACAACAGAGAATTGTAATTCTTTCTGAACAATGGACACTCAACCAGTACAGTTAACCTTTAAGACTATGATTATTTCTTTTCTCGTGTAGGTTAGGCGTTTGAGGATATGTGTGTGTTCTTGCGTGTATGGATATCTGATGGTGTCTACAAGTAAATGGGTCTATCCATTCTTGCATGATATGTAAATAAATCATTGTTTGACAAATTCGACATTATTAAGCGTTGTATGTGGTTAACTTCAAATCCATGCCATCTTTTAGGCGGATGAAAATTTGAGAGAGTTACGTAGACGCAAGGCCTTGCCAGAAGCCATTGAAGCGTGTTTTGACGCGGCAGGATACGAGTTTGATATTTCACGCCAGCGTACACTGCTAAGGGCTGCAAGCTATGGCCAGGCATTCTGCAGGTTAGTTATTAGCCTATTTCTGCATTCTCCATTGCTAGAATCAGGTATAAGTAAAATGCGTTTATGTAATTTGCATTCTGATTTTCCTGTTTGTGTTTTTGACTTTTGGCAGCAATGTTCCTCGTGATCGTTTTCAGGAGATGTGTAAAACTTTGCGCATCTTAAATGCTGTCCGCAGTCCCGACGTTGGGATTCCTCT
>JAOVYX010020093.1:0-17519 GCA_035668315.1 Drosera spatulata
TGCATTGACACTTTCTTCCCCAAAAATGGCACCGATGTCACCAGTGAATACAAACTCATTTGGTGACCCTAGATTGCTAAATGTTAGAGCGGATTCTACAAATTTTCATTTACCTCCAGCGTACATTGAGGACGAGAGGGGAGGTAATGTTGCCTACAGAGGTCCTTCTTCTGATCAATTGGAGTATTCTCAGACCCTTGGAGAACAACGAAACGACAGATTTCCAGCCGGAGGTAATATAAGTTTCTACTATTTTCATTTATTGTCTTGTATGCTTCTGGGTTCTTACTTCCTGTTCTTGTTTGGTTCGAAGCAGAGTTCAAAGGAAACTATACTTTCACTTGAGATCAAAGAACTAGTATCTACTTGTAGGAAAGTGATTCTTAGATAAATAAGGTAACCAGAGAATCCGATTGATATAAAGCCTGCATCCACAGAGCTCGCTTTCACTTGCACAGCAGTCCAAACTATATATTATTGATGGGCTGGGTTACTAGGATTATCTCTTTGGAGTATCATACTTGCCAGAATTTTTGACGTGAGCATTAGTTGGATCTTTCAATGCCCCTCCCTATTCACCAGTAGGGAATTGTTGAGACTTGAGAAATCAAACTTATCTTTTCTTCCCATACCCAAAAAACTTATCTTTTCTTCGCAGTTTCCAGCGGGACACTAGATGTCATCAGAGAGAGGATGAAGAGCATCCAGTTAGCCGCTGCCAGTGGAAATCCAGATCCCATGAGCAGGCCATTGATGCCAGTGAATGGAAACTTCATGCACAACCAATTGCCACTTTCGCCAGAGCAAACCGTTCTTGAGAATCCAGCTCACGTTGGGGCTCAACCAATGGATGAGAAGGCATTATCAGGCCTCCAAGCCCGAATGGAAAGGCTGAAAAGTGGATCGTTTGAGCACCTTTGACGTGTTTGAGAGCTGCAGCTTCACAATTTTGGATCGACGTCTCATCTATATCAAGCTGCAGAACATGTGTATGTCGAAGTGTTGTACATAAAGGTTGTCCCAATTTTTAGATTGATCTGTATGTTCTCGATAGCAGTGATCTTGGTGGGAATAGTCCGTGATTGGTTCTTCACAGAAGTGTGGGTCGGTTTGTAATGTTATGTTACGAGTTGTTCGCTTGTAATAGAAACTCGAACTGTTAAGGCTCCGAAGCTTGTTAACAAGGGTTGAAAATAGAGCAGCTATATGAAGATGCGTAGTTGTTGCATATCTTGGAAAAGATGCATCTCATGATTTGTAACTTGAGCCTTGTTTGATATCGGTTTCTGGTATTGTCTTCTAATTCAGTTTCGTGGTATTGAAATCAAGGCCGTCATCTCGTGGTATTGATAAATCAGTTGTTCGCATTAGTCATTTTTTGAGTTCAAAAGCAACCTTCCAGGACGTCAAGGAGGATATTACAGGAGAATTGAAAATGTCTTGGGAGTATCTGATCTTACATATGCAGATAAAGAATTTTTCTCTTTGTCCTTTTATTTTTCGCTGTAAGTTTTTACTATTACTACCACGATCAGAAAAACCATATCCTGGTAGAATATCATTTTTGATATTTGGGAAAATTACACCTCTGAATTGTACTTTCATGGAGTTGCACGTGAACCTCTGAATTTTTAAAATATACGCTTATCCTTTTATCGTCAACTTAATCCCAACAAAAATAATAAAAAAAAAGCTTTAAAAATCAAAAAAGAAAAGGGAAAAAAATGAAAAGAAATCATCATCTCCACGAATCATCCACACTTCCAACCCCAAAAGCAACTTCATCATCCACCACCACCATCACCATCACCATATCCTTTCTCACCCCTCACCACCACCGTCACCGACCACCACCAGCAACAAAATCCCATACCATCGTCCGCATCATCAGCACTTGATTCTCCACACATCATCATCACCACCATTAAACTTCCGACCACTCTCCACCATCAAAGAAATCTCATCATCCACCATTATGAAGCTCCCCTAGTACTCCACCACCACAATCTTAGAGCTCCTCACCTCCCTTTTCCCTTATGCATTCACGAACACCACTGCAAACCCACAAATCCACAAACACCAACACCATCCGCAAATCGACCAACACCAACACCACAATCAATTGACTTAGTTTGTCATTTGAGGAATTAAGTGATTAATTGGTTTATCATTTGAATGAATTTAATCTTCTTCTTTTTTTGATTGATTTCAAACAAAGTTAGGTTTTGGTTTTGGATAAATGGGTTTTTGTTCAGTTTTGCTAAAAGTTTTGTATTTTGCCGTTAAGTTGGATGAAAAATATAACTGTGACATTTTAGGCCCAAAGTTGAGCGGATACAGTGTATATTTTCAAAGTTTGAGGGTTTAAGTATAATCGGATGAAAATACAGGGGATTTATTTGTAATTTTTCCTTTGATATTTATATCTAGTAGTATATATTTTCTTTGTCTTATGAAAAATACACTATTTTGTCACGTATTAATCGCGTTACGAATAATTCACGGGATGAACAAATAATATTTTTTGTAAAAATTATCATGAAACATCAAAGATAATTTTAGTTATATATTATAAATTTGGGTCAAAATAAAATTTGTATCATATTGTTTAATACTTAATAAAAAATAACATATCAAAATACGTGATAAATAGTAAGTTATTGTTTAGTATTGTATTTTTCATGGGACGAAGAAAGTATTACCTTTTTATACTTTAGCATATTTATTTAGATATGATGTTTTTTATTTATTTTATTTCATATTATAATATTTTGTTTATTTTATATTTGATTATTTTATAAATATGAAGTTTATTTTCATTAATAAAATTACCCTTATTTTAATTTCATAACATATCGAAAAGGACAAGGAAAAATTACTTGGATGTACTGTCTTGTTAATTTAAAAATAATTAATTTACGAAATTGAATTTTTGATGTAATAATTGTATTTGAGGAAAATGATCTTTTAATTGATTGGGATTGAAGTTAGAGTGATATTTTTGTGTAATTAAATATATCAAGAATTCTCTCCCAAGGATAAAGACTTTTTTTCTTTTGCTTTTTTCTTTTTTTCCATGTTGTTTCTATATAGGTAATCGTGAGGAGCGAAATGATGTTAAAGATGTCTTGTTGTTCTCGTGTTGATGAAGATATTGTCATCTCAGGCGAGGCAGTGAAAGATGCTTGTACTTATTGGGATTCCTCAGCTTATTGGTTATGTTCTTTAGGACCGTGTCGTTTATTCTGCTATGGAGGCTTATGTGAAGGGACACTGGACATATGTAGTTGAGCCAGATATCTTCTTATATGATGCTGGCTATTTTATTTTCAAGTTTGAATCAAAGGAGGATCGTGCTTCTGTCTTGGAGGGCAGTTGGTTCTTTAAGTATAGGTCTTTTGTCCCTTGAGAATGGTATCCCTAGTTTAGTTTTGATAATAATATGACGGAGAAAATTCCGGTCTGGATCTATATGATTTTGGGGCCCTAAAGTACTGGATAAATTAGCTGGCAAGATAAGGGCTCCTATCAGGACTGATCAGATGACAGCCCTTCGTAAGAGAATCTATTATGTCTGTATCCTGATGGATGTTGATGTTTCTAGGTCGTTGGTGGAGGAGTTTTGTTTTACTAGTCCTGGTGCCAAGTCCTATGTACTAAATGTTACTTATGAAAGGAAGCATATTCAATGTGAAAGATATAAGTACTGGGGGCATACTAGAGTTGAATGCATTCTTGTCATTCCTTAGAAGCTAAATTGGGTGATTAAGAAGGATGAAATGAAAGCGGAGAAGGATGGGAGGTAAGTTGAGATTCTTGAGGAGGATGGGAGGTAAGTTGAGATTCTTGAGGAGGATGAGAGACTAATTGAGAAATAGGAAGATTAGTCTAATCAGCATGCGCCAATGGTAGCACAGTCTGTTCTCGCTTCTCTTGATGGATTTAGCAGGGATAGTGTTGATGGCAAGGCCAACCTTACTCCCTCTGATAAGTTAACCCTGCAAGCTGCTCCCTTCCATTCAAATTTGACTGGCTCTCACTATAATCTCTCGACGGAGGTGACTAATAATGTGTCTGAGGAGGAGGGGCTTGTTACCTTGTTACCTAATCATAGGTATATGAAATATTAGAAGGAATAATACGCCTGATAAAAAAAACACAATAAGGCTTTTTTGGCCAAAATTTACATTAGATGTTGCTTTAGGAAACTCTCAAGTATGGTTCTAAGGGACCGAATTGACTGGGAAGAACAAGCTAGTCAACACGGAGATTCTAAAATTAAGGAGGCTTGATTTGTTGTTTGGAAACAAGAGGTAAGGCCTCTAAGTTTAATGAAATAGCTGCTCGATGCTTCGATGGCTGGAAGGGATTAAATAACTACTATTTTACATTGAGTGGTCACATATGAGTCTTTTGGAATCCTGATAAGGTTTGTATCAGATATATTTCGGCTTCTACTCAAGCTCTTTCTTGCCAGCTGAATACACTACAAGAAAATATGTCTATAGCGATGTCCTATAACGACGGCTATGAGACAACCATAGAGATAGGAAGAGATTTGTCTAAGCCTATGGTCACAGACTGTCGGCATAAATAGGAAAACCTATAGCAACGGTCGCTCCCGTTGCCATATCCATGTCTCTTTGGTGCAAAAATAAGAGTCTTGTCGTCAACAATATACCTATTGGAAAATATGTATACAATGATATACCTATTGGGAAAAAAGGATACTATACAATGACGTTGTATAGTACTTTATAAGTTCGAATCCCCATGGATACAATTTATAATATGAAATTAAATTGTATTACTCTCTCAACGTCAACGGTTGGTCGGAGTTCCATCGTCGCCTTCCGCCCAAACTTTTTTCTCCCAATAGGTAATATATTTGTAGCGACGATCAAGGCTATTGCGATGATCGGGCCGTCGTTATAGGGTGGTAGAACTGTCGGGATAGGTCTAAAACGATGACATCAAATGCGATGGTCAACGACCGTCGTTATATTCTATGGCGATGGTTTTTGTGCCTGGTCGACGGTCCTCAACCGTATCCATGGAGCTGTTTTCTTGTAGTGATAGTAATGATGGAAGATGCAGTGGCATCCTTTGTCTATGCACATAATCAATCAAAAAAATCCAACGTAGAGGTATCTGGGATGAGCTTAATTAGACAAGTGCTTCTATGACAAAATCAGGGCTAGTTGCTGGTGATTTTAATGCCTTTGTTCATATGGAGGAAAAAGTGGGTTATGATGGGATTACTGTGGTGCCTTGTCCAGACTTAGGTTTTTGCTTGATGAATAATGGCTTCGAAGATAAAAGGAGCACAAGATACTTGCATACATGGTTCAATCATCAAGGTCCTTATTCTTGGATGAGGGTTAAACTAGATCGTGCATTGAGTAATGGTACATGATTGGAGTCATATGAGGCTGCTAATACTTACTTTTCTGTGAAAAATATTTCAGATCACAATCCTATTATTCTTTCATGGTCAGAAAATACCAAAAATCTGAGATACTTCTTTGAATTCTTGAACATATGGATTCATTCTGATAGTTTCCTTGCAGGTGTTAAAGAACCTGTGGGCTCAAGATATGCAGGGTTATCCGCCATTGCTTTTTGGCGTCCATTTTTTTTTCTCTTAACGTCAAAACAGAACTTGTTTTCCCAGAAGACGAGTTTACCGTTACATAAGAAATCGCTTTTTGGGGAAGTAATTTCTGTTTTATATAAATCGCCTCCTAAGAAAACGAGTTCTGTTTATAAAGAAAAAGAATCACAAAAATTGGTTAGAACTTGTTTTCTGGGAAAGCGATTTTCTTCAGTAAAATGAAACTCGTTTTCTGGGGAAGCGACTTCTTCTTCGATGTTGATGAGAAAAAATCGGACGTCGTATAAGTGCTCCTAGGGTTATCCCATGTATAGAGTGGTGAGGTAGTTAAACTTGTTAAAACCTAACTTGAGAGGTGCGCAAGAAGTCTTTTTCAAGTATTGGGTTGCGTGTTACAGAAGCCAGAGCTGAACTTTTAATCTTCAAGCTCTCGTACGCTTAAGGTTTAGTAGTGCAGTTAAGGAAAAGATGGATCAATGTATCAGAAAGATAAAAATGCTTGATATAACCGAGGAAGTAGATATCACCCAATATATTTGGATGAGATGGTAAGGCATGGATTAAACTATTAGATATTTCCTTCGTCTCAGATAAATTGTGGCACATTAGTAGAAATGGACGTCCCATAAATTATGACCTTTCCTAAATTGATAATTTTGGATGTGTAAAAATCCATAATATTTTTATTTTATATCATATCATTTTTTTTATTTTTATTTTTTCTCTTTATCACTCACAATTCTTCCACACTTTTACTTATCATGACACAAGGGCATTTTTGTCTATTACAATGAAGTCAATATTTTCATCAATAATCATGCCAAGTCAACTTTCAAAATTTATCTGAAACGGAGGAAGCAATTTTATTCAGCAATAAAGAGCAAGCAAAGAATAAGTATGATCCCAACTATCATATCAAATAAAGGAGTGCGTTTTAGTGATCCAGAGGGATCCTAGAACTGCTCCTCTTGATCAAGACATTCTCCTTGAAGGACCCTTTCTTACTCAGGTATACCAGGGGATACTGATCTCAGAATACACTCAGGATGAAGTCAAAGGAGCTCTCTTCAATATTTAGGTTGATAAAGCACCTGGTCTCGATGGTTTCAAGGCCAAATTCTTCAAGTATGCATGGGAGAATTCTGGTCAGGTGGTTACATTGGCCATTTTGGATTTCCTTAGAAATGGGAAGCTTCTCGGATAGCTGAATGCTATTTTGATAAATTTGATTGCCAAGCATCCTCAGGCTTCATCACTTGATGAGTTTAGCCACATTCTATATTGCAGTACTTCGTATAAATCATATCTTAGATGCTTGCCACCAGAATGAATATGGTACTACTACCTGATCTTATTGATATTTCAAGGAATGCCTTTGTGAGAGGTCGTTCTAGTATTGATAATGTCATATTGAGTCAAGAATTGTTGTCAGGGTATGAAGAAAGGATATCGATCTTCGCTAGATGTATGATTAAAGTTAACATAAGAAAGACATACGATACTGTTAATGGGGCCTTTATGCTTGAGCTATTGCAGAAGCTTGGTTTTCCCTTGGCATATGTTAACTAGCTTGAGACATGTTTAACCTCAAATAGGTTCTTGGTTATTAGAGCAAGTCCAATGCACATAGCAAATGCATTGCTAAAATTAATTATACCAACAAACTCAAAATACTTCACTCCAATAGGTTGCATTCTGCCAAATCATACCTTTTGTCAAACGAGATGCCATATTTGGCAACAAAAATGCCAAAGGTATTTTTTGGTAACTCTAAATAAAAAAAACATGAACAAGGCACAAATTCAGTATGTCCATGGGGCTTTTTCCTTGCCATCGAGTAAGTAAAAAAATGAAAATATAGCACGATATTACTGGAGAAGCATAACCAAATTATAACAAATTGATATTATTCATCTTGTAAATATATTTATGTCTATATCAAAATAGCATTATCCATTGGATTTGCTCTTAAAGGAGGCACCTATGGGTATTTTGAAGGGAAGAAGGGATTAAGGCAAGGGGATCTTATTGCTCCCTATATCTTTTTTGTCATCATGGAATCTCTTGCTAGTCTTTAAAAGAATGACCTCAAATGTTATGCCTTTCATCCTCAATGTAAGAGGATTAAGTTGGTAGAGCTGGTTTTTCTTGATGATTTAATGATATTTTCCAAGGGTGATACTAAATCTGTTAATCGAGAATGTGCTTGATTTTTTTGCCATAACCTCTGATCTTAACATGAATGTTACCGAGAGTAACTTATATGTTGCGTGATTATAACAAGATCAGAAGGAGTCATTAGCTAACATATTGGGGTACTATCTTGGTTCATTGCATGTCAAGTGTCTTGACGTCCCCATAACCTAAAAAGACTACATGTCAATGAGTATAAGCCCCTAATGAATAAGATGCTGGCTCGAATCAGTTTATGGGAGGTCAGGCAGCTCACTTATGCTAGAAGGCTTCCACTAATTATCTCTGTTCACAAATCTGTGCAGGTTTGTTGGAGTCAAATTTTTGTTTTGCTTAAAGAAATTATGGCTGAAATCGATGCCGAGTGCAGGGCTTTTTTATGGTCAGGTGTGGCCATGAATCCTCATAAAGCCTTGATATCATTATCATCGACCGATGTGTGCTTGTCTAAGAAGGTGGGGTTTTAGGGCTCAAGAATCTGGTTATTTGGAATATGTCTTCGATACTCAAGCTCATATGGACGTTGCAAATAAAAAAAGATAGCTTATGGGTTAAATGATCACATGAATATAACTTGAAAAGGCACATGAGATATGGGATGTCCAGAAGAAAGCTCCTTTGTCATGGGCGTGGAAGAATCTTATCTCTGTAAGAGGTTCGTTTCTGGAGCACATTAATCGTACACAGGCAGTGATCACGTGGAAGGATGATACTACAGACTTGTCCTCGAGCTATCCATATAAGGTGTTAATGGTAGATAGGCTTATTCCTGTTGTGCCTTGGTGGAAACTACTTTGGCACAAGAACATATTGTTTAGACATCGTTTTGTCTTTTGGCTTGCAATAAGGATTAAGATCAGGACAATGGAGACATTGATGCAGTTGCGGCTTATTGATGATGATGTCTGTATATTTTGTATATAAGCTGTTGAGCAGAGAGGCCATCTTCTCTTTCATTGCTATTATTTGAGCGAGGTATTGGTTTCTGTTCTCAATTACTTATAGTTGCAGTGGTGTGGAGGTGATTGGCAAGCTTTGCTCACATCGTTAAAGAAAGTGTTGCGAGGAAAGTCTGCTCTTGCTGCGGGGAGGAGAAAGATCATGTTTGCCATGAGATTTGGCGAGAGTGAAATCGCAGGATTTTTAAGCATGAATATTTGTCCCCTGCAGCCTCGGCTCAATGTAAAGTACCCTGATGTAGGCCTTATCTCATTTGTTGTGCTTTGTTCAGGACCATTGATGTATAGGATCCTGATGATGTTATTCTAGCCTTATGCTGTTTTTTTTTTTTTTTTTTTTTTTTCAAAACTTATGAGGCCTTGTACTGGTTTTTTTTCCCCCCAAAATTAACAAGGTGTGGAAACAACACCAAATCCAGTTTTTCCGTAATGTTCATTCATAAATACCTTCATATATGAGTTGGTTCATGAGGTTATAAGCGAACGGACTTACAAGTCTGCTTAATTCCATGTAGAATTGAACTTCAAGTCCGTCCAATTGCTATATGAGGCTAAAATTAAGATTAAAAAGAATCTATTATTAACTCTGTTCAATGAAAAATATAACATTTACTTAATTTGAATGTTTTTTTAAAAAAATATAGTATATTTAAAAAAAATTATAAAATTATTAAGATATCCTTATATTTTATTTTATATCATAATAATTTATCCTATTATTTTTTTTCTTCATTTTTCTTTTTTCACACAACTCAAAACACAAATTAAAATTTACCTATAAATTTAATATATATATATATATATGAGATAATTCACAGTCAATGTTGGCTGCGTAACTTTAACCAATCAACAAAGATCAGTCCTTCATTTGAAAAATGAACGGCTAAATTAAAATCAAACATATCTCTATTCGATAAAAAGAAATACGGATATCGTGATAATTTATCCCGTATATATCAAGAAAATCAACTGTCTTTCGCAATTTTTTTTTCGGATGTACCAAAAAAGTCAATGGTCTTCTGGGGTTCTTTTTCTCGGATGAAAGAAAATTTTTTGAATCTTTGTCATCCATCTTATAAATAAACCATTAAATATTATTAATTGTGTAAAATTACATCTCATGGATCATTATATATATATATAAATTTTTCTGTCTAATCGAACCACTATAATTTTTTTTTTTTGACAAGACGGAGTATTCTCCGAAGAAAAACTTCTTTTCATAACCTGATCAAGTCCACGAAGGCATCCACGCAGAATAAACAACGAGGCGCGTGCGATTCTCTGCGCGTGAGCTTCATTACCCAACTCCACTTGCGTTTCATCTTCATCTTCATCTTCTTCATCTCCTCAATCAATCAATCCATCTCTCTCTCTCTTCCATCTCTGAGACGTTTTCGATCCAACGACTGAAAAACCAAATCAAGCACACGAACAAGCAGACGTTTCGTCTCTCTCTCTGAATCAATGGCGTCGAAGCTGTTGTTGGTGGTTGTCTTTATCCTCGATCTCATCGCTTTCGCCCTCGCCGTCGCCGCTGAGCAGCGCCGAAGCAAGGTGAAGCCGTTTCCTGTCTCTCACAATTTCCTTGGTTTTTTTGGTGTTCAGATGTTTGGATCTCAGTTGCTCTGGTCATGCTGTTAGGGAAAATGATGAGAGATGTGTTTGAGATGTGAGATTTGGTGTTTGCTGATTTGGAACGATGAACCGCTCTCTTCTTTGTTTGGGAATTTGATTTCATGATTTTGTGTTTGATATATGGTTGCGATTTCAGAATATAGTTCTAAATTTGACGATAACAAGGTAGTCTTAGATGAAATTGAGAATATGTCTTTGACTGATCTGGTCTGTGATTAGGTGGAGAGGATATGTTTTGTTACCAAAGAGTAAATATGTTGTAAAGTTAAAACTCGTGCTCCTATGAATAGAGTGAAGCTACTGAGATGTAATCCCTCAAGCCTAAGTATTTTTTGAATCACGTAAATCACAACCTGATAATGAGGTCACTGAATTTGGTTGGAAAGAAAGGAAATGGAGGAGACAAAAGACGAGATTTTTAACCAGGAAAGATGGCGCTGATTTTCGGTGTTTATCGAATGGGAATTCTAGATGGTATAAGTGCTGCTAGCTTTATGTTTACCTGGTCGACATCATCCTGCTAGGTCTTGGCGTTGTCAACAATAAAAAAGGAAAGGTAGAAATTGCAACAACAAGCTTCTACTTTCTAGGCATAGAGGAGATAGGAGCAAGAGAGAATGTGTAGATGATGTCCGAGTGCTAACTGTTAAGCCATCTCAATTTTCTTGATAATTTGCTAGTACCGCTTCTTTTGTTCTCGTTTAGACATTTGGTTCAAGTTTGGTTTAGTTGTTTCAATGTTGTTGATGTAGACGGACTCTCTACAGCAAGCTTTATATCATGTCAGAAAATCCGCGACAATTTTTAGTGTGCAAACAAGGTTTGTGAATTATGTTCATGCTGTTCTTGGATAGTGGATACGCTGTTGTATTGTAACAAGATCATCTGTACTTTAGTCACCAAATGGTATAAGGTCTTCTCCTGCCATTTTACTTCCCCTAAGAGAATGGGCAATGAAGTCATTTTATTTTATTTTCTGTTCCTATTGTATTCTGTGGCATTGGAATGCATCGCTTCCATGAGGATCAACCATACACGATGTAGAATAGGACCACTTTGCCCTTCGCCATCTGAACAGAGTAAATATTTTAATTTCTATAGATGGGGTAAGTTGTGGACCCAAAGTTCCGACACTTGAGGTGCATGCTGAGGCTATATATAGAGATGTTGAGCTGATTTTGATCTAATATTCTTTCAGCCATTACCAGAAAATACCTGACTATCTTTTTCAGCTGTCAAGGGGCTTTATTTATCTGTAAATTTAATCAGTGGTAGCTAAAAATAGGATTCTGTGTTCAGTTCATATGGTGCATCCGATTTATCGTCCTCTCTATTACCAGTCTCTGATTGCAATTGTTGGAAAAGCTGATGTTCCAGCTTATGATTTGGTGAAATGAAAGTGATGGAAATATTTGCCTGAATTCCCTCCATTCAAGCTGGGATTTTAGAGCATTTGTAGTTACGGAGATATCTTACACAAGTTAGTTCTGTTTTTGCTCATCATGTGGATCACTGAAATTCCCTTGTCAGAGTGTGCTGTCCTGTGTTAACAATATTGTAGAACTAGTCCCATTTACTCCTAGTTCCTTATAAAAAAAACAAACTTTGATCCTGCATGCAATCTTCTGAACTACGCTTCACGATTCACGTCATATTCTTATAGTATTACTCAAATGCTGCTATGCTTGTGTATAGGATCACACCAGATTTTGGGATAAAATCGCTTTTTATCATTTTATTCTTATTGATCAATATTATTAAAGTTATTCTCTTTTTCTACCCATGTATAAAGAAACCGGTCAAATGCTCTAACCAGTTTTGTGCTTCTAATAGAGTTTGTTTGGTCTGAGATTTAGTAGAGCACACGTGCTGAGAAATCAAGGATTCATATCTAACCACTCATAATTAACTATGGTTAATTAAAGGAGGTTCAGCAGTAGTACTCAAGCCCGACATGGCATTCTATTCCAAGACGTAGCTTTTGATAGAGAATCGTGCAATCGTGTCTATTTGTAAGCTATAGATGACTTGGTGAGGATCCTGGATTTGTCTTGCATCTTGTTGTGCTTCCAGAACAAATGAAACGCTCATTGGGTGATCATTTGACTTATTGCTGCTATTTTTGGTCAGGCCTCGCTTGCTACTGATAGTTCAAGCCGACAATACTGTGTATATACTACAGATATAGCGACTGGCTATGGAGCAGGGTCCTTTCTACTTCTTCTGGCCAGTCAACTTCTCATTATGGTGTCAAGTCGATGCTTATGTTGCGGCAGAGGTTTGAGGCCGAGTGGATCCAGGACCTGGGCAATTGTGCTGTTCATCATATGCTGGTATGTGTATACTTTAATATGCTATTGACTGCTGACATCTTCTGCTTTTTTCCTCCCCTACCACCAGAAAGATTATTAGCGCTTTCACAGTGAACATAACACATAGCAGAGTGACAAAAGGCATTATCACCTCTTGTATTTCATTTATTGCTTTCTTCTCATTGCATTTGCCTAAAAGGCATTTCTAGTTGTCTTGATCCTGGACTCAATTCTAGAAGGGAACAATATCTCTCCTTTTGCAGCTTTGCATGGCAAGGCTGTGTTAAAAGAACTTTTGAAGGTCTCATTGTCTACGAGTTTATCCAGTTTCGAGCAAAGGAAAGCCTGCGTGAATAAATCTGTTTCAGTGATGCCATTGTAAAGTGATCCAATCAAGAGGGTGTTTTATCTCTTTGCTCTGTTGCAGGATAACTTTCTTCATTGCTGAGGTATGCCTGCTGGCGGGTTCTGCAAAGAACGCTTATCATACTAAATACAGGACGTATATATCAAGCGATAATCCTCCATCTTGCCAAATCCTGAGAAAGGGCGTTTTTGGAGCAGGGGCTGCTTTCATTGTGTTCACCGGGATAATCTCTGAGCTTTACTACGTGAGCCATTGGAAGGCCAGCACCAACTTCCCAGCGTCATATGGTGCCGCCGACTCTGGTGTGAGAATGGGCAACTTATAGACCATCTGTCCCTGAAGATTGATTGATTTGTTGGTTCGATCTCTAGTTTAAAAGTATCTTTTACAGCGAAGTAGCAGACTTTCAGCCTTATGTTCGATAACAATAGAAACGTTGTTCGGTGTTTGTCATAAAAGGATCAGTGGACTTGTATGATACTTATTCAAATTTCTCCATTGTATTGTAATGTTGTCTCAGCAGCTACTGCAAACATATAAGTCATGACCAAAATTCCATGACCTAACAACACGAAATTGACCTGTTGTGATGTTCTTTCAGCAGCGAAATGTTTGAAGAATTGTCCCATAAACTAGCTCTGTCGCTTGGTTGGCTCTGCTGTGTTTGGGCTATGCAAAGGGAATGAAGTTGCATGTTTTCCTAAATCACATGAGTTTTCATATCACATATTGCAGTGCTAATCAAAGTCATCAAATTACTGTCTTCTTTTTCTATGTAAGCCTGCATTGGTGCAAAAGAGATGATGCAAAAATCATGCCTAATCATGTGCGTGAACAAAAATAAAAAATAAAAAATTACGAAGTGACAATTTTCGCATAATGATGAAATTTCTTGAGATCGAAGGCAGATTGCCTGGACGAACGGCTAACTGGCTAGGGAAGGACTGTTAAGACTACGGCTTCAAATGAGTAGTTGCATGAGACGTTAGAGCCTTAGAGCAATTAGAGGGGAACACAGCTGGTTGCAGTAAGCTGAAGTATGATGCCGAAGGAAGTTGTGATCAGACAAGCGCTGCTCGAAAGGGTTCACAATGCTATCCATAATTATATCTGATCTCCCGCAAAACAAGCATCATTATTTTAATCTAAAATGGCCAACACATATCACATCAGGACTTGGTAAAGTTATCTACGCTGCAGGTGATTCGCATTTACCCTGTATGCATAATGTATGGTCTACGTTTTCCTTTCGTAAAGGAATTCATGGGTCTACTCCGTTCGAACAACACTTTAAATCCGCTTAGCCGCTTAGGTCGGGAGTGAATGGATACTATTCAATACATATAACCCCAACACAAATTGAAAGCCACCAAAATCTAAAGCCATGATACATCAGACCCTATTCTAAATCAAGTACACCGTACTCAGAACAATGCACTGGGTATTAAAGCGATCGATACTATCAAATCGTCAGCTAAGGGTTGCACTGGATAATTCATCGATCTAATTGATACAATCAAAATGTCTTGGTTGGATTAGGAAATCAAAACTGACAGACGAGTATGATTGACAAAAGTGATACCAGGCATCACCACATCACACATCTATACCTAAACACTCCCTGCACCATCATAGAAGGCAAATATATCAATTGACAAGAACATGACTTGAAAAGCAAATCAACATTAACCAAAAGCACACATAAAGCGAATTGTATTTGCGGCACATCAAAATGCAGGCAATTGCTTTAAAGTTCAGGTAATTTGGAGATTTCAGGAGGATGCATAGCTACCCAAAGATCACACAGATCATTGTATTGATAACAGTGGCTTTGATCTCAAACTCAGAAATCTAAGCACGGTAAAAGGATATGCTGCTGTGTCATAGTTTGACAAAAATACATTGTCACTCCAGGGAATACGATATTACATTTAAATCCAAACTGGTCGTGACAAGATAGGACTCTACTACAGCAAAAGGACGATTATCAAAATCTCTAAAACTTGAAATCCTTCTTCTTTGATTTCCCATCCTTCTCCTGCATCTTCCGCTTCCTCTTCTTCTCATTCTGGTTATTCAGACCAATGAGCAGGTAAGTAAATGAAAGGAACTGACAAAATGAACAGAGATAACATGTCGCTGACTTGAGTACCTCCGCAACCATGTCGCTGAAATCCTCCCGCTTACTACGAAGTTTCTCCTCTTCTCTTGCTTCTTCGTACCTTTATTTAGAAACAGAATGCAACAACACACAAAGCTAAAACAAATTGCTTCATGCAAGCAAATAATTTCAAAGAGAGATTACAAGAACAAATTCTGCTTCTATTATGGACATATGTAATAGGTTTCTGAAACCAGCTCTTGATTATTTCAGTAACCAGATGCATTTCAGCCACCAGGCGCACGGTGGATGGACTGCAATCCTTCCCGTGCAGCATTAAGGCATTCAAGGGACTGAAAATGGATGGACGAAGCAGCCAACTAGGCATATGAAGTTGTTCCTTCCACCTGGACTTAAATCAAGATGACAAGGGTGGTAGCTAAGCCCTCCAACTAGGTCACCATCAAGAAGGGGCAGTTCCAAACATATCCAAATCTTAAATTTGTGTATCAAAATCTTAAACTTACTTGGCAGCCAAAACATTATCCAATGCGTCCAGCTCTTCTGGCAGTAGCGTGACATCCACTTTATCTGCCTTTTGGCCTCTAAGAAGGTCAACCTGGAAATGGAACACAAAAGCCACTTAAATTTGCATACATCATACATCGAGTTAACGTGTAAGATACTGCTAGGCGACATCACTGCCTAGTTTCAGCTCAGTAATGGAGGAGAGATAAAACTAAAGAATGGACATACCCTTTTGGCTCCTGATTTGTCTTGAGCTCCAGGAACGATGTACCTGATAATAGGAAAAGCAACATTGAGAGCCAAATACATATCAATTACACGAACAAGAAACAGAACAGGCATTCAAGATGCCAAAAGTTTACATACATGTGCGACGGTTGGAGCAAGCCAGCATCAGGATTATATCTCGCATCTTTCTCGTCGAGTACCTTCCAAGATAAAGCAACAACAATTCAGCACCAAAATGACTTAGGTCATACGGATGAAGAAATAAATCACCAACCCAAAAAAAAAAAAAAAAGAAAAAGAAAGAAAGAAACGCATCACCTGATACAGTGGCTTCTCAGGCTCCTTCCTTTGCTGCTTACGAAGGTCAATCACATCAGGTGTCTCCACACCAGTAGGAGTACTAAGCAAGAAAACACACCAATGAGTACAAACAATGACCCCAACAACATCATTGTTGAAATCATCTCTATGAATAAATAGTCAAATATAGCAAAAATAGTTTACTCTCTAAAAGAAAGATGACATATACCTAGAAAGGCTATCCACAGATTGGATGCCATCCTCCAACTCCTCATCCTCCATTTCTTCATCTTCTATATCTTCCTCCTCCTCCTCCTCCTCTTCCTCCTCCAGATCGCCCCAGTGCTTGGTCTTATCGACTGGCTCTTCCTGCATACATGGTTAAGGAAATTATATAACTCACAAGCCGCATAAGTTGCATATGTGTGGAGTGTTTGAAGCAATGGTGATGCAGAGAACTTCATTCTATTTTAGTAAATGACAATTTTGTACTTCACAGTAGCTCACCTCATAGTTTGGAAGCTCTTGTTGAACACCAAATACATCGCCATACAAAGGGCAACCATTCTGTTAATATCGAGAAGAGCACGAAATCAGCAGCTTAAAGTAATTTTTTAAGGAAATGAACAACTTAGGGGGTTATACAGTAAAAGGGAACTCACTTCATCAACAGGCGGCTTGCCCCAGCCTCCAGGATGGTAGCCGAAGCTAGCCCCGGGTGGGATGGGAGCATTGAGCCCTGGGATCTTCAATTGTGGGTATGATGGTGGAGGACCATATCTCTGCAACAAACCAAATATATGAGTCAGTATATCACACAGGAAACACTTGAAGCTCCTCGAGTCCAAATAGAAACATCACCTGCATATTAATAAGCCACGGAGGTGGAATTCCATCCTGCATACCAAGAGCATCTTTCAACTCTTTGGATAAGGTACCGGGTTTCATCTCCCTCAGTTTAACCTGCATATAACTCCAACATTAGCATCACAAAATTCACATGTTGGCTATCCATTAAAGATCGATATAGTTGTTTTGGGACTTGAGATCTATCACTACTACGATATATACAACATATGCTTGGTGGAAGTTTTAAAATGCGAGCAGGTGCTAAAGCTTATCATTATGGACTACAAAAGAAACTTGTATGATTAAACTAATTAATTGTATTAATGGTCATATTTGACAGCCCTGAGACAGAAGACAAGGGCTTCTTTCTTTATTGAGATCATAGCCAATCCTTGTTCTCAGTTCTTGAAGAACCTTTTGCTGCTTGAGA
>JAOVYX010020094.1:0-17514 GCA_035668315.1 Drosera spatulata
TAAGCAATCCACCCTACTATCTAGCTTAGTTTTATCTATTTCTGAGTAATTAGTTTAGTTATCACCTTTTTAAACACCCCCCCCCCCCTCCAAATTCCTAGAATAGTTATAGCTTTAAGTTAGTTTAGTTAGACAGTTTCGATTTTCCCTGTGGGTTAGACCCTTACTTCTACTTCTGCATTAATTCTATATTTATATAGTGAAAGTGAGTGCTCATAAATATTAATTTGACGTGTAAACGACAGCACACATCAACAAGACTCCAACTGAAATGTCTCCATACAGAATGGTGTACGGAAAAGCATGTCACCTCCCGGTGGAAATTGAACATAAGGCATGGTGGGCAATTAAAGAGCTTAATGTGAAATACAAAGACTGTGTGAATATGAAAAAGCTCAATTTCACGGAAAAACTTTAAGGAAGGAGATAGGGTTTTATTTTACAATTCTCGCTTAAGGTTATTTCCTGGAAAACTGAAATCACGATGGGAAGGGCCGTTCATTGTCAGAAAGGTCTTTAATCATGGAGCTATAGAAATTCATAGCGAGGACACGTCGAAGATTTTCAAAATTAACGATCATCGATTGAAACATTACTTCGAACTTCAAGATTGGACGTGGTCGATGAAATTCCCTTGGTAAGGGTGATCTACATTTCAACGAAATATTATGATGTCATGGCTGTCGAGCCAACGACGTTAAACAAAAGCGCTTCTTGGGAGGCAACCCATGTTTAAGTTTCTTTTGAAGTTCGAATTTATTTCAATTTATTTCTGACAATCGTAAGACTCTTAAACTGATGCACGACGTTAAACTCTACTAGTCGATGAAGCGAGTCATTTTAAAATTGACTTTCGAAGTGGAAATGAATGACTAAAGGCATTTTAAGTCTTTCTTGAAGGAATTAAGGCAAGAAAAATTTGTCCAGGCTGAAAATGAACAGTCGTGGGCACGACTCATTGTGTCGCGGGCAGGACGAAACAGTATCGCGGCCGCGACATTGGTGAATCCGGATTAAAACAGGTTGGGGCCTCATTTTTCCTTTTCTCTTTCATTCGTCATCCGCGCCAAACAATTTTCCTCTCATTTCATCCTTCAAATTCGTCAATCAATTCGTGCGATCAAGTATTCCACACGTTCGCATCGACGAGGGGAATTCATTGGCTGTACGCACGCAACTTGAAACGACTCGTATTCTGCGAACTTCGAGGTTTCTCTTTGAGAAAACCTAAGTATGAATCCGCGATTTCAACTCCAAATTCAACAATCTTATGTTCTAAATTGATCTACGCATTTTGTAGAGTATGAATTCATAGTTGGATTGTTGAATTACACACTGAGTTTGACAGAATTCATGTCAATTTTTCTAGGGTTTCTGTACAAGATGCCTCATACAAAAAATCTAGCATTTCGATTGGGCGAGAGCACGTTAGCTGCAGCTGAGCGCGTCCTAGTCCCATATCCACATGATTCCGTATTCATTCATGAAGGGTACGTGGATCGTCATGGAGTGATCTCTCGTCGGGCTATCCGCCAGATCAGATTTCTTCATTCTGGCGAATTATCCACACCTGGTCTATGGAATGAGCTTCTACATGCTGTGACACAGTTAGGGTGGAACCATACTTTTCTGACTGGATGGCCTACGTATCCATCCCTAGTCCATGAGGTTCTAAGTACTTGGACTAGCACCGCTGGTCAGGCTCCAGCTGACGATCTTGTTGAGGAGTACGTCTCGTTCTAGCTAGGGAATGAGATGAGGCGCCTGTCCCTGTGTGAGCTCTGCAGGATATAACATCTACGACTGGGAGGCTACAGGGATTATGAGAGGGGTTATGTGCCACATTTGCAAGAACTCTGGCAAGAGTTGACATTGACTGGGGGATACAACCCCCACAACAGTAAGAGTTCTGCTCTCAGGAACCCCATTCTATGCATTCTGCATTGGTTCCTAGCTTATACACCACTTGCTACCAAAAGTAGCCACAGAGCTATTTCACAGAAGGAGCTGGGTATTTTCTTTGTGCTGTTGCACAACCTTGTGTCTCTTGAGCAGTTTCTGTACCTTAGTATCGGATACATGCTGGTAGAGAAGATTGAGGCGGTCGCTGCACACAATCTTAACTGTGCATTTTGGGTAACTAACCCAACTAGCTGTGCATTTTGGGTATGATATGATGGCTGTTCCAGGCCTTACTGAGCCGACCAGAGGACCATTTGGCATCGACAATATGATGAGGATTGGTATGATTTCTGTCGACAGTGGTACTTACTATTTTACCGCGAGAGCGGGTGAGGAGCCTCTGCGCCTTCCACTGCCATCTTTTTCTCTCCGATAATCTGATCAGAATAATTGGGGCTTTCCACTAGCTACTGCAGTCAATGACCAGGACTCTGAGGATGATTCGACTATGGGTGAGCCTCAGTAGCATCAGTCATCCCATTCACATCAGTCTTATTCCCATCATTCTACACCAGCTAATCCTGCGTCGATCCCTATACCTGAGTAGATACCTCCTATGGACTGGAGTACTGCATATTATTCTCTACAGTGAGAGGTAGCCAATCTACAAGCTGATGTAACATCTATGCTCTCAAGTGACTTCATGCTTGGACGCTATACAGCATTGTCAGGAGGACTTTCTGCGTCGTATCTTTGATTATCTTGATAGTAGATTTCCACCACCTCCTCCTATGTGATTTTTCTTAGCTAGTCAATCTAGTTTTATGAGTCTGTATTATTATTTAGGCTGCACTTTAGTTTACCTTAGGGGAGGTTGGTCATTCCTAGACATTTCACCTATGTTTTTATTTCGAGTCAGTTGTATTTATTTATTTTTTCCCAGAAATGTATGAATCTTTATGTTTCATGCATCTTCGTTCAATTTTTATGCAATTTAGTTCCCTTTGTGTTTAATTGAACCTAAGTAATGAATTCGTTTCAATTTGATCATCACTTTTCATCAGTTCATTACTATTTATGCTTTTATGTGTGTTTCTAGTGTTTTCTCTCTTTCTTATTTGCATTATGTGTGTGTGAGAGAGAGGAAAGGGACTAATTTTTATTATCAAGTTGTGTTTTGTCAGATGTCGAACACTAACTTGCCAAGTGAAAGAGAACTCACCGTAGTAAGTGTTGATAGATGGATCGAGGACATTGATGAGCCGATTGTTGACACACACCACCCAATGGTGGCTCCTATACCTTGCAGTTTCAATATCTTGAAGAGTCACATAACTGAGCTTCAAGACAACCAAAAGTTGATGATGGAGATGCTCCAAGAGCTGAAGCTCGCACAGGAGTCCATAGCAGGTGAAGTCAACAATATTCGTACGATCCTAGAGTTTCAAAACGGAATGGATGTCATGATTAGAGATATATGGAACTGGTTCAGAACCTTTGGTTGTTTCTCGGGTGCACCTTAGCTAACAGATATTCTTTTGTCCTCTGCGCTTTATTTTTATTTTTACATTGAGGACAATATAATGCTTTAGTTTAGGGGAACTTTTAGGGACGATGAGTTGTTTACTTAGAGTCTTCATTAGAGTTATAAAATTTTTGATGAAAAAAAAAAAACAACAACATAAACACGAAAAAAACAAACTTGTTTTTAAATCTATGGCTTGAGCAAAGTAAGATGATGATTTATGCCATAACAAATATTTGCTAATATCATTCTAAGCACTAGTACATGTAGTTAAATATTATCTCTAAGGAAGTTCTGAATCTTTGTTAATATCATTCTAGTACATTCCTATGAGATGACCTTTTTCATGTGTAGATAACGCTTAAATAATGACTTGAATTGTAGCTAGACACTTAGAAATAAAAGAAAACCTTCATGATCCCTTTCTATGCCATCCTTTCATTTATCCACCACTTATAAGGGATCATGGAGTGGTTTTTTAAAAAAAAAAATTGAAGAAAATTTTGAATTTTTTGTTTATTAAACACCCATTTTTCTAAGATAACCCTGATGCTATTTTTGATTACTGGAGAATATTTTAGACCTACTCAGAATGAAAAACAAAAAAGAGATAGAAAGAAAATAAAAAAAGAGAAAAAAATTGCAAAGCAATATTATAAGGTGCTTTGTTCCTAACCTCGGTAATCAAAATTACCATCCACGGATAAAAGGGGGGACATAGTCTTTGATAATATAGCTTGGAAAAAAAAAAGAAAAGATACATATCCAGTAGGAAATCTAAATCTCCTTTGTGGCCTTGATGGCTTTGGGAATGATCTTATATAAGGAAGCAACGGGGTGAAAAAAGAAAAAGAATTTTGATTTGAGTTTTCGAAGTGTTTTGTTTTGCTACAACTCTAGAATCTGCTTGGTGTGAAGGACAATGAAAGGAAATGATTTGAGGATAGCTAGATGTGATGTGAATATAGATTAAGGACGATTTTTGATTAATATTCTTTCGACATGTGTTTAGTGTTCATTTTAAGCAATCTGATTACTTTGATTCTTGAGCTATAGAATTTTTGATTTTTGCCAGTTTTTTCTTCATTTCGCATTTCTTTGTTTGTTTTAAGTCTAGACTTTGCTTAGGGACAAGCAAAGGTTTAGCTTAGAGGAATTTGATGTGTATGAAAACACACATCATTTCTTTATTCTAAATGTTTGTTTTATTCCTTTTGTATTGTCTAATTTATGTTTTAAGCGTCTTTTTATCTTGGAATGTTGGTACTACTCTGCTTTCATGTTTTTGGCAGATTGGCGTGAAGTTTGGAGCAAAAATGAAGAAAGATGAACAAAATGGCAAGTCATGAGCTCAAAAAGCTGGATTTCATGATTCATCGTCGTTTCATGTGCTTCGAGAGTTTACACGGCAATGTTTTATAGCGTTTAGCTTGATTAGCATGTGGAGATGTGTTGTTTAAGTTTTTAGAATTTTTGGACGTCGTTTGGTAATTTTTATGTTAGTTTTAAGGATTACAGTATGATGGTCGCGGGCACGACCAGCTGTGTCGCGGGCATGAACAGTGTCGCGGGCGCAACGCCCTGGAGTCGCGGGCATGACGGAGGATTTCTGCAAATTCCCTAATTTTTAACTGGTTGCGGGCACGACTAGCATGGTCACGGCCGCGACGATGCTTCAGATCCAAAATAACAGTTTTCGACCGTCGGATCGATCTGGTTGCAAACCCTCGCCTATAAATACGTGTCCTAGGGTTGTTCAAAGCATAACACAGAGGAGGAAACACTCAGGGACGGCAGAAGCGATCAAGGGGGCGAGAGACGCAAGAAGGACGAGCCTACGAGGTGATTTTGAAGAGTTTTTGATCCGCAACGCATCGGAATCCTTTGGACATTAGTTTGGAACGCTACGTGCGCTGTAAAACCCTTATTCTCAGTTCGTCAATCTCTGCAGAATGCTTGTTTACATTGCCATGTTTAATTCCATGCTTGATTCAATGCTTATGTATGAGTAGTTCATTAGTAGGGATGTGTTGATTAGTTTTGATGACCTTAGATCATGAGATGTTGATTATATGACATAACCAGAGGTGTTTGATGATGAAATGATGCATAAAACCTGTTAGAATTATCATATAGCATGTGTTTATTAGATTGATCACCTAATATACATAGGTTAAAGCTATAAATAGCGCTAAGTGGTTTTGTTTAGTAGCTAATTGATATAATATGATTTAAGCTAATTGTCATATACAATCAATAGTTTAAGCTATTGCTATGATTGTTATGAATCTTAAGTTCCAAGTTATGATTCACTCTTGTGGTTAAATCATGTTTGAGCTAATTGAAATGATTTAGATATCTTGAGTTAGTTTAACTATCCGAACTAATTGGAAGTTAGAAGCTAAGGAACGTAGTGAGTTAAGCCAAAATTCATTACAACCATTCCACATTAATAATTACACCTAAATTCCAGAAACATCAATGATTGATCTAAGTGACTCAAAATAATTCAACCATCATCCCTGTATTTCTCTTAACCTAAGTAATCCACTTACTTTCTACCTTTATTTTATCTTCTTTTGATTAGTTAGTTTAGTTTAATTCATACCTTTCAAACAGTTTAAACACCCCCCATTCCAAGGATAGTAACTATTTTAAGTTTGTTTAGTTGGACATTCGCCATTCCTATGGGATCGACCCCTGCTTCCTTATCTACATTAATAACTTTAACGGGGTAAAAACAATTTTGTACGTTTTGCGACGAACGTGGAAGCAGTCATATTTACAACGTTGACCGGCTTCGCATCAGTATGCATCAAGGTTAAGGACTCGTCAGCATGAAAAGTGAGTCTACAATGTCTGTGCAACAAGGCTGGTTCAGAGAGGAATACAGCAAGGTTGGCAACATTGAGTTAATGAGCAAAGGCACAGTAAATCTTAAGCATTTGGATGTCTGCAGCAAGGAATGGTTAAGCCTAAACAGCTTCTGGGTAAAAGGTTACTACAACAAGGCATGAAGAGCAGTAAGGCTAAGTAAAGCAAAAGGGTCCAGTCAGAATTCACAGAGTATCGTTTTGCACAATGTCAGTGTCCTTTCCGCTTCAGGATCAAAGGTTACGGGTTTGACAAACTGGTTTCAAGAAGGCATGAAAAGATGATTTCAACAATGGTTAAAATATTGGAATTGCCTATAAATACAAGAGGGTGATGTCCAGAATAAGTAACTTTTGAATCTTCATTGTTCTGAACTGAGACTCGTGCAATAAGGCTCCAAGTGAACAATTTTGAGAGGTTGATTATTGAAGATCTGAACCAGCAACCTGAAATCAAGCTTGTAAAGCAAGAAATAATAGTGCAAGTGTCCTGCAAACAAGATCAAGAAGCTGATTCAAGTCCTATTTAGGAGAAGAATAGTTCTAGAGATTGGTTTGTATTATCTTTTACACATTATAAAATGATAGGTTGATTGTGAACCTAAAATAAACACACTTAGTGCTATCCTCTTGATACATCACACTTATTATCAAGGAAATATTGAAGCAAGGGACATAGCCATATTTTAGCTATATTGCCTAACCAGTATAAAAATGCTTTGTGGATTTACATTACTACTTTCAGAACATTTAACCCTACTGTTAATCAACTTCGACTTAAGACTAAATTAAAAGAAAATCAATATTACTGCAACAAGGTTTCGCATTACTGCAGTAATCTCTGAACATTCCTACTGCCAAACTAATCTTTATTAGTTTGAAAGTAGATTTTGAAAAAGAGACTATTCACCCTCCCTCCCCTCCAGTCTCCATCCCAAGCATATTAGGACTTTCAATTGATATCAGAGCGAACCTTGCTAGGCCTAACAGCTTTGGGAAAGGAACTCTACTATTTTATCTTTCTAGGATAGTGATTGGATCAATGCCATACAAGAGGAACTTGATGAATTCAAACGAAAGGAGGTAGGACATTTAGTTCCTAGACCTAAGAACTATCCTGTTGTAGGATGTGAATGGGTATTTAGGAACAAAAGTGATAAAAATGAAACTATCATCAGAAATAAAGCTAGACTTGTTGTTAAAGGGTATTCACAGGTGGAAGGCATTGATTTTGATGTAACCTTTGCTCCTGTGGCAAGACTTTAAGCCATAAGGATGTTCCTAGCATTTGCTGCACATGACTTTAAGGTATATTAAATGGATGTTAAAAGTGCCTTTCTGAATGGAAAACTGCACGAGAAAATATATGTAGCACAACCTCCTGGCTTTGAGGATTATAAGTATCCTGAGTATATCTACAGACTTCACAAAGCTCTCTATGGATTGAAACAGGCTCCAAGAGCTTGGTTTGAAAGTCTATCAAGTTTCCTTATTAATCCTGGATTCAATAATAGAGGAAAAATAGACACAACTCTTTTCATTAAGCATCACAAGGATCATATCTTATTGCTTCAAATATATGTTGACGACATTATTTTTGGGAGTACAGATGAGAAATTGTGTGATAGGGTTGCTAAGCTTATGAAATCTAAGTTTCAGATGAGTCTCATGGGTGAACTCAAGTACTTCTTGGGGGTAGATCGGTCTTCTTTCAAAGACGGACCAGAAGGAGACTCAGTTTCCGTTCCATAAATTGATAAAAAAAGAAGAATTCTCTCTTTTCTCTTTTGGATTTGGGTCTCGCAAATTCAATCTTTCAAAGGCAAGGAGACAAAGGCAGTTTTTTAAATCAGTCCAAGTATTTTAAGAATATGATCAAGTAGTTTGGTTTAGAGAATGCCTCAACAATAAAGACTCCAATGAGCTCAACTACTAGAATAGATAAGGATAAATATGGGAAATCAGTTGATCGGAAAGTATAAGGAGGCATCATTGGATCATTATTGTACCTTACTGCCAATAGGTCTGATATCATGTACTCTGTGTGTGTTTGTCCCAAGTATCAATCCAATCCAAATGAATCACACCTTAAGCAGTCAAGAGAATCCTAAGACATCTTAAAGGAACTCTTAACATAGGGTTGCGGTATCCTAAGGAATCTGGTTTAGAACCAATGAGTTTCTCAAATGCTAACTTTGCAGGTTTCAGAATAGACAGAAAAAGTACGAGTGGATCATGCTAATTTCTTGGTTCAAGATTGGTGTCATGGTTCAGTAAAAAACAGTCAACTGTGACAATCACTACTACAGAAGCTGAATATGTTACTATAGCAAGCTCTGTTGCACAGATCCGTTGGATGAAGTCTCAACTTCTTGAAACTCTATCTATTGTCTAAGTATCCTTAAAACTCCTATCTATTGTAATTACGCTTCTACAATTGCAATGTCTGAAAATCTTGTTTTTCACTCTTGAACAAAACACATGTATGTAAGATATCATTTTATAAGAGATCATATGCAGAAAGGAAATGTTAAATTAGAACTTATACCTATTGAAAGTCAAGTAGCTGACATATTCACAAAACCCATAGATGAATCAAAAGTTGTCTACTTTATAGGAGAAATGGGTATGTTAGACCTAAATACTTGAAGCAATCATCCGTGAGATTAAATACTTCTATAAGCAAAGGCATTAGGCTACTGGAGAAAGGTTTAAACCTTACTGCAGCAATGCTTGAAAGTTACCTTACTGCAGTAATGTTTAACCCTACTATAGTAACATACGTGGAGCTGTATAATGAACAGTCATATCATAACTATGTTGTTTCCCAATGACAAGTTTATAGCCACACATTACTCACCACCTTTTCACTACCCAATAAAAAGCATTATAATTTTACTATAAAAAGGGACCCATATGTAACCTTTTTACTCCTATGATTACCCTACTGTAGACACACACACTCTCTCTAAAATTACTCTCACTCTCAAACACTCAAAATTCTCTTGATTTTCACACTGCAAATGGCACCTAAAACTACCAAATAGAAGAAATCATAGTAATCAACTGAATCATCTGAAAGCAAATTTCAGATTGGATTTGTGCTTGACTTCGAATAACAAAACCTGACTGGTGACGAGATGAAAGAAATCATCGACCTATTCTCATATGCAGGATTGGATCATGTTCTGGGACACAACGGACTGATATTTATGCGAACGGTGCAAGAATTTCTTGATACTGTCAGAAAGGATGAGAAGAACATAATTGAGGATTATGAGGGGATTGAGATTGCGAAAACCGTGGAGCAAACACTCAAAGTGATGAGTGTAAAACACTCATGTTTTATTTATGTTAAACCTTTTGTTTGTTATGTTTGAGTCTTTTATTTTGTTTTTTAGTTTAATTTATGTTTTGGAGCTTGGATACTACCGTTTGTGTGTTATATTGTTGATTTGACCTAGAGAAGTGGCTTTTGGTGATTCATGCAAAAGGATGGAAAACGCTTGAAGATGATAGAGATGAAGTGCGATGATTTGGTGATTAATGAAGATGATTTCGATGATTTTCTGGTGATGCTCACGTGCATTAGATGATGGCATTGATGTCAAACAAACGTTTATGGCTGTTTTGGAGCTAAACCGACGCGTTTGAGGCTATGAATGATCCATAAATGTTAAACGACGCATAGATGATGATTTGAAGCCATTTTGGAGGTGAAAATGATGTCATTTGAAGCATTTTATGATGATATAAGAACTACTTAAGGTATAGCATTCATCGAGACGAAGTTCGGAGCTAAAAAATGCTATTTTTGGCCATTTTAGGGTCTGTCCCGGGCGTGACAACAACCGTAACGCCCGTGACACGAATCACACTGAGTTTTCGAAGACCACAATTGTCACGCCCGTGACGGAAGTTATTTTACAAGATTTTTCAAGATTTTCACTAGATTTTCTCCCTTTTTATTAGGGTTATTAATTTTTCAATAAATACCACGTTTTCTATTTGTTCTTAAGGGGATTTTTTTGCCTTCTTTGCCGATGGAACTCTTTAGATTAGATCAATTTTTCACCTTTCATTTTTTCGTTTGCCACTTTTGAGATTGGATCAAGGTGTTTAAGCTTGGACTACTTTGGATTTGAGTTGTAACCATTAAAGATTGTCTATTAACAGCAAGTATCATGCTCTCTTTATTCTCTTTTAGATTAATGTGATGTTTGCATGCTTATTGATGATTGAAATGATTATCTTCATTATGAGTGAGTAGATCTATTAGTAGGAAACCTAATAATGAAGACTATGTGTTGGGATTATGAGATTATCTATCAAAACTAAGAAAACCATATTCGTTTTATAATGATTGATGCTAAAGGTTGGATCTTTATCATAATTAATGCATGATTTCACCTAGAATAACTACCTAGATGACTTTATATATTGATTATACCATGATTAACTCTATGATTATATTTAACTTAGTCACTTAGATGTTGTTATAGGTTGATCTAGCTATTGATACATTCTCTTTTGGTCATATTAGTAGCAACTAATTAAGTTTTGATAAATTCTCTTTTGGTCATTACATGATTAGAACCTCTTGCATATGAATTGATAAAAAAAAAATATCTTTTTTCTATTGATTCATGTTTGGTTTGTTCCTTATTTGATTAAACCTTATTAGTTTGGCATATACATCCTTTTTGGTATGTTAGGTTAGTTTGATTAGGTTGATTATACGCACTTTTGGTAATCAACATTCTTGAGAACATAATATAAAAAACCCTTATATTACAATCAAACCAATCATTAACGAATCAGAACTACAATGAATCAATAATTAATCCCTAAGCTAGGATGGAGTTATGAAACTTTCCTACGTTTGTTTTCAAGAGTATACAACCTAATTCAATTTCCATAGCAATTTAGTTAGTTTTAGTTAGTTTAATTAAGATTTATTTCAATTAATTAATCTACAAAATCCCCAACTCTTAGTTTTCATAATTTTAATAGTTCTTAAATGTGACTACAAAAATAATAAATAATACTACAATCATCCCCGTGGGTTCAAACCTTACTTTCACTACTGCATGAATTTTAATATTTTTAGAGTGTGAGTGTATATAAATTCTAATTTGACGTGCCTGAGATAGCACACATCACAAAGTTTCCAAGGAGGGAGACTCTACTGTTGATAAGGCAACCATTTAAGCAGCAAGGTTGAAAATGCTTTGAAATGACAACCAGGACCACCCAGTATGAACGATGAGGGCATTACTGCCTCTGAAGTACAAACTGCTCGCATATGCAATAAAGAAGGTTTTGCTGTCAAGAGAAGGCACAAAGGACCAAATCACTGGGGATCAATTGGCCCTCATGAGTCCTATACTCATGAAAAAGAAGATGAATACAAACAATTAGCCATTACAGTCAATCAAAATTTCTTTGGAAGCCTATGGAGCATAATCTTGGAACATGTGTTGGCCCTTCTTGCTAAGGAGGGCAAGAAGCTCAATACAAACAAAATAATCAACTCCAAGGCTTTGTCCAGTTGGGGAGTCAAACCAGGAACCAAGGAGGCTATGAAGGACGTTGCTAAGGCCGCTACCCTAAAAGTTATTGAGGCCACCCAGGATACAACAGTAGTGGTTGACCCTATTGTATCAACACAATAGGCTTCTGCAATTAACACTGAGGTTAATGCAAAAATAGTGGCAGAGAAGGTTGCTGAGTAATCAGAGGCTGGTGTGACCAAGAAGTCAGTCTCCAAGGCTACATCATAGCCCAAGACAAGGGGTGTTAGCAGAAGAAAACTCATCATTCCTTCTGACACCTCTTCACTAAGCAGCAAGGCTTTACAAGTATGACGCCACAAAAAATATCCAGCTTACTGGCACATGACGTCATTGCCGCTACAGACAGGAGTCCATAGGAAGGCAAAATCGTAACAGGGTTTACATAAGAGAACGAAAGAGGAAGCAATTATAAATAATTATCAACTCACAAAACCCAGTCCACTGATATTACAATTCAAGTTATAGATTATTATATAATCCTCGATACCACATTCAAGTAATAACATCGTAACAGTTATTTATTACAATCATCCATAATTTGGCCTTAAGATCCAAAGTACTCTTACACATTCTAAATAATAAATATTATACAAGAGATCATCATCCAGGTGCAGTTACTCGGATGCCTCGCCATCCTCACCAGAACCTAAACACAGAACAAAAACAAAACAAACAGGAAACCCATGAGCAAGAGATTCGCTTAGTAGATCCCGGGTACTGCCATGGATGGGACATCACATGCTATAACCCTTGCTCCAGCTATAGCATGTCGTGTCTCGTAGTATATTAAAACCCTTTTTTGATTTTATACAATTTAGTTATTTTCTTTCTTTTTCTTTAGGTCAGAGTAATTCTACTCACTACCTTTATTATTATTATTATTACTATTATTGTCAATGCTCTCATTCCGAAACTGCCCCGTCTAGTCGGTTCCAATTATAGTGTATGATGACTCCGCATAGCGTGCTACAGTGGTATTGCCTTCCATTCCCGAACTATGTGATGCGAAGCCACCAAGGTTGTAATTATGATGACTTTCACGTTCATCGTAAAACGTGCAAATTTGTTTTTACCCCGCTATGAATACTAATGTTGATATGGAAGCAGGGGTCGATCCCACAGGGAATGGCGAATGTCGACCTAAACACAGATTGAAATAATTTCTATCCTAAGGAAGAGGTAAGATTTAAATATAGAATTTGTAGGGGAGGGGGGGGTTTAAAATGTTTAAAAGGAATAACTTAAAACTAAGCTAACTAATCGAAAGAAGATAAAATAGAGTTGGAATGTAGAGTGGTTTACTTAAGTTGAGAGAAATGTAGGGACGATGGTTGAATCACTTTGAGACACTTGGATCAATCATTGATGTTTCTAAATTTTAGATGAAATGATTAACATGGAATGGCCGTAATGAATTTTGGCTTAACTCACTACGTTCCTTAGCTTCTAACTTCCAATTAGCGCGGATAGTTAAACTAACTCAATAGATTAAAACCATTTCAATTAGCTTAAACATGATTTAATCAAAAGAGTTGAATCATAACATGGAACTGCCATTCATAACAATCATAGCAATTAGCTTAAACTAATCATGTTACATACATATGAAACCATTGATTATATATGACAATTAGCTTAAATCATATTATATCAATTTGCTTCTAACTAAAACCACTTAGCGGGATTTATAGCTTAAAATCATGTATATTAGGTGATCAATCTAATAAACATAAGTTATATAGTGTTTCTAACCGCTTTCATGCAACATATTCATAATTAGTATCTCTGGTTTAATCATACATGCATCATCTCATGATCTAAAGTTATCAAAACTCATCAACACATCCCTACTTATGATCTACTCATGCGTATGCAACAAACAAAGCATGGAATGAAACATAGCATCGAAAATAAACATTCTGCAGAGATTAAGCAACCGAGAACGAAGGTTTCATAGCAAACGACACGTTCCAAATTGTCGTCCAAAGCTATACAAAGTGTTGCGGATCAAATCTCCTTGAAATGTTGATCAAAATCCCTCCTCTGGTCATCTCCGTCGTTTCTGAGCTCTCTCCCCTCTGTATTCTGATTAGAAGAACCCTAGGACACGTATTTATAGGCTTAGGTCGAGATCAGATCGATCCGACGGCTGCAAACAAGTGTTTTGCATCAGGGACAACGTCGCGGCCGCGACCATTCAAGTCACGCCCGCGACAGGTTAAAAAAACATGTCCGTCGTGCCCGCGTCTAAGGAGCCGTCGCGCCTGTGACCACGGGCCTGCGTCTAGGGGGCCGTCGCGCCTGCGACCACGGGCCTGCCCGCGACATGCCCGCGACACTGTGCTATTCACCTTAAGACTAATACAAAAAATATTAAATGACGTCCAAAAATTATAGAAACTAATACATCACTTCAAAACAAGCTAATCTAGCTTATCGATGTGAAACGTTGCTATATCAACTCTCGAAGCACGTGAAATGACCATAAATCGTGAAATCCAGTTTTTTGAGCTCATGACTTTGCCATTTTCTTCATCCTTCTTCATTTTTGTTGCAAACTTCGCGCCAATCTGTCATAAACATAAAAACACAGCAGTACCAATATTCCAAGACAAAAAGACGCTAGAAACATAAAATAGACAATACAAGAGAAATAAAACAAACATTTAGAATAAAGAAATGATGTGTGTTTATGCACACATCAAATTCCCCAAAGCTAAACCTTTGCTTGTCCCTAAGCAAAGTCTAGACTCAAAACATAGAAAGAAATGTGAACGTAAGAAAAATCAACAAGACTCAAAAATTATATAGCTCGAGCATCAAAGTAATCAGATTGCCTAAAATTAACAACACAAAACACATGTCAAAGGAATATTCATCAGAGAGTCACCCTTAATCTCTATTCACAACACATCTATCTATCCCTCAAATCATTCCCTATCATGGTCCTTTACACCTAACAGATTCCCGAGATGTAGCAAAACAAAACACTTCAAAAGACTCAAATCAAAATTCATTTATTCCACCCCGTTGCTTCTTTATGTATGTGATGTGTATGAAAACACACATCATTTCTTTATTCTAAACGTTTGTTTTATTCCTTTTGTACTCTCTAAATTATATTTTTAGTGTCTTTTTGTCTTGGAATGTTGGTAGTGCTGTGCTTTCATGTTCTTGGCAGATTGGCTTGAAATTTGGAGCAAAATGAAGAAGGATGAAGAAATGACAAACCATGAACTCAAAAAGCCATATTTCACGTTTCATCGTCATTGCATGTGCTTCGAGAGTTTTTACGACAATGTTTCACAACGTTTAGCTAGATTAGTATGTTTAGATATCATGTACAAGTTTTTAGAATTTTTGGACGTCATTTAGTATTTTTAGTTTTGGATTTTAGGTTTATTGTACAGGTGTCGTGGGCACGACACTGTGTCGCGGGCACGACACTGTGTCGCGGGCATACAGGTGTCGCGGGCACGACGCCCACAGTCGCGGGCGCGATGGATATTTTTCCAGAAATTCCCATATTTTAATCTGTCGTGACCGCGACAGGCATGTTCGCGGCCACGACGTATCACCAGATGCAAAATGATGAGTTTTAGCCGTCGGATCGATCTCGTTGGAAGCGCTGGTCTATAAATACACCTCCTAGGGTTATTCTAAGCAGAGAACAGAAGCGAAGACGCTCAGGGAGGTAGAGACAATCAAGAGGACGAGATAAGCAAGAAAGACGGGTTTTGGAGAGGGAATTGACGAAATCTTGATCCGCAACGCATAGGAACCCATTAGACTTTGGCTTGGAATGCTACGTGCCCCGTAAAACACTTGTTCTTTAGTTGTCAAACTAATCAGAATTATTATTTACGTTTCTTTGCTTAATTCCATGCTTTATTCCATGATTATGTGTGAGTAGATCGATAGCAGGGATGTGTTGATGAGTTTTGAAGTCATTAGATCATGAGATGTTGAGCATTTAACATAAACCAGAGGTGCTTAATAAAGGATTGATGCATGAAACCTCTTAGAATCATCATATAACATGTGTATGCTAGATTAATCATCTAAAATACGTATGTTAAAGCTATAAATCATGCTAAATGGTTTAGTTCAGTAGCTAATTGATATACTATGATTTAAGCTAATTGTAATATACAATAAATGGTTTCAAATGCATGTAACATGATTAGTTTAAGCCAGTTGCTATGATTGTTATGAATGCTAAGTTCCATGTTAGTATTCTACTCTTGTGTTTTAAGTCATATTCGAGCTAATTGAACTGATTTATATCTCTTGAGTGAGTTTAACTATCGGAGCTAATTGGAAGTTAGAAGCTAAGGAACTTAGTGAGTTAAGCCAATACTTATTATAAACATTCCACATTAATCATTACACCTAAGATCTACAAACATCAATGATTGATCTAAATGATTCAAAATGACTCAACCATTATCCCTACATTTCTCCTAATCTAAGCAATCCACCTTACTATCCAGCTTAATTTTATCTTATTTTGAGTAATTAGTTTAGTTTAGTTATCACCTTTTAAATCCCCCCCCCCCCCAAATTCCTAGAATAGTTACTACTTTAAGTTAGATTAGTTGGACATTTACGATTTCCCTGTGGGTTCGACCCATACTTCCACTACTGCATTAAGTCTATATTTATAGAGTGAAAGTGAGTGCTCATAAATACTCATTTGACGTGCATACGACAACACGAATCAAATTTTGGCGCCGTTGCCGGGGAATTCGGTAACAAGTGTTAAATCAACCAAATTTAACTTAATAGTTTTCTATCCTAGTTTTAAAAACAAAAAACAAAAAAAAATCATTCAAAAAGAAGTTTGTATGAATTTTTATGAACTTGAGAAGTGGCAGGGTAACTAAATTAATGCTAAGCGAAATTTTGATCGAACTCTTTGGGAGTTGTCTGCTCCCACAATAGAGGAAGAACCTCTTTGCATTAATTTGCCAACTCTAAATTTTCCATTCAAATTAAATTCACGCTTTCTGAACAAACTCCCTGTGTTTCATGGTCTAGCTGGTGAAGACCCGCATAGACATTTGAAGGAGTTCCATATGGTATGCAAGTCGAGCAAAACTGATGGTATAACTGTTGATGTTGTGAAACTGTTTGCATTTCCCTTCACCCTACAAGGTTATGCAAAAGATTAGCATAATGAATTACCATCTTTATCAATCAATACCTGGGCAGAAATGCAAAATGCTTTTCTTATAAATATTTCCCATCAAGCCGAACAACAAATCTACGGAAAAAAGTTTCTAGGATTGGACAAAGGATAGGGGAAACCTTCATGAATATTGGGAGAGTTTCAAACGCTTATGCGTGAGCTATGCACATCATTCGATAGCAGAAAATATCCTAATTCTGCATTTCTATGAAGGGTTGTTACCTGAAGAACGTCACCGAATAAACTCATCCAGTGGTGGTGCCCTAACAAACAAAACTCCTGCTGAACCAAGGAGACTGATGGAAATATCTGCCCAGAGTTCTCAAGATTTCAGTCCGAGGGCTGATGCTGATAGAGAACCAGCTGAAACCTCAACAACTGATAAAAAAATTGCTGCACTTACTGATTTGGTTACTAAATTAGTAACTAACACTGCTCAATCACAGC
>JAOVYX010020095.1:0-17513 GCA_035668315.1 Drosera spatulata
TCACACTTAAGACTTATAAATATCAGTGATTGATCTAAGTAATTCTAACTGAATCAACCATAATCCCTACATTTCTTCCTATCTAAACAATCTATCGTGCTATCTATCTAGTTTAGTTTTACATTTCTGAATCATTAGGTTAGTCATTGAACCTTTTAAACAAACCCCCCCAACTCCTAGAGTAGTTAAAAGCCTTAAGTTAGTTTAGTTGATCAGCTTCAACTTTCTCTGTGGGATCGACCCCTACTTCCACTACTACATTTAATTCTATATTTATAGAAAGAAGTGGGTGCTCTTAAATATTAATTTGACGTGTAAACGACAGCACGCATCAATTCAAGTTCAGAAAATCTTTTCCTCCGAACAAAACGCTCCTTGTTCAAGTTGTGAGTTAAGTTACCTTATTGTTTTAAAACTTAAAGTTTTGTTATCATCAATTTAAGGACAGATTGTTAGGAATGTGCAATCTCTCCAGATGTATAAAAATTTATGAACAAACCTTTAGAGTATGACATGCTTATAGTTAGTTGCTTAGGTTGAAAACTACGTTACTGAGTTGTAGTCTACAGGAGCATGCAGCAGAGCAACAAATCACAGTTGGAGGGTTAATTTGGATCACCTAGATGCAGACTATTACAAAGGATTTTAGATAAGCAATTGGATAAAATGAACAGAAAAAAACCACAAATGCTTCAGGATCTACGATCAAAATCTCCGTATCAAGGCCAAGTAAAAAATTCAGCAGATTGGGCGTAGCAGAGTTAGGTTGCATTAGAGGATGAAGCGCAGCAGACTAGGTATAGCAGAGCTGATGGTTGATTGGATAAGGATTAGAGAGAACGATCATATCAAAGGTTTAAGGTTTGAAACTCAGTACGATGTTGAAGACTGTTGTGAAGAGCCCTGTCAACATCACTAAGGATTCGCACAGGGGACTAACAGATAACTGTCAACGTCGGAACAGTACAGTCATGGATTCTAATTCCCTGACCCCTATAAAAGGGGATTGATCAAACTCAAAGAAGGTTGACGACGATTGTGAGATTCATTGGCAAGTAAAAACTCTCTCAAAGTGATTGGCAATCGTTCTCAGAGCTGTGATTGAAGTTCAAAGGAAGAGAGTTCTGTAGTTTACATAAAAAAACAACATTTACAACAAAGTCTTTAGAAGAAGATCTGTGCAATGATTTAGATTCTTGTCTTAGCAAGTAGTTTACTTGTGAGGGGTTTCTTTATAAACCACAAACAAAGAGATAATGAACTTCCTCTTGTCTTGGCTATGCTGATCACCAAAGAAAGACAAGACTAAACCTTCCTTCATCATTTGACAATGATTGTTTGAACCAATATAAATTACTATGTCCTCTACTATATTTCATTATATATATTAGAACTACTAAATCACAACCTTGGACACAAAGAGGATAAGTTCAAAGAAGTCAAGTCTCGACTGTAGATTATTTTTTGGAGTCTGCAAAAGCAAAAGTCCATACAAGTCAGGACTAGACGTCACTAAACTACAAGAAATTTTTAAATTGCCTATTCACCCCGTTCTAAGTTATTTATTGTAAATTTTGTGATTTACACGATTAATATTAATTCGATATTATGTTCCATGTACTCTCATTAAATTTAATAATTTTAATCTAAGGGTAAAAAAAAAGGGCGGGATTTTTACATATAACCATCTTAAATCATAGGAATTTATAAAAAAAAAATACCTCAAATTTTCATAATTACAAAAACACTATCCAAATCATCTGAAATTTATATAATATTTGTTCGCGTTAGTGAATCCATTAAGTTTAATAATTTTTTATATTTTTTCCCTTTGCCCCTTAATATTTACATCTTTATACTCAAAATAAGGATCATTATGATTTGAGTGATCGAATTAGAAAAATTTAATAAGATAATTAAAATTTGAGAATTAGAAAAATTGACAGAATGAAAGAAAAAAATATGAAAATAATAGATTTTCATATTTTTGGTTGAAAAAGCTATGTTGATGAATAGATTAGAAAAGAGAAAAATAAAACAAAAGCTGTTGAAGATAACAATTTTACAAACGATAATAGTGATTTGAGTGATGTTTTTGAAAAAACCATATGATTTGAATGGTGTTTTTAAAAAATATCATATGATTTGAATAGTATTTTGAACATATCATAAGATTTGAATAATGCTTTTATAAATATAAAAATTTAAGATGATTGTTTTTATAAATTCTTAAGATTTAAGATGATAATATATAAACATCCCAACCAACCTGGATTGATCTAATGGTATTCGACTCAACCTTCTTTTTGAAGGACTGAATATATATATATATATATATATATATCTAAATCCCAAAAAAAAAAGAAAAAAATCCCTACGCAACATCATCTCCATAGTGCAACTTCCTCTTCGACTTCGTCTACGGAGAATTTCAGGTGTCAGATTGAATCATAAGAATGATTCGAGGTGTGTTGATAGCTGGAGGGTGCTATGTTTGATATAATTACATAATTACATCAAATTGTTTTAACTAAATAATGGGAGGAGCGGTAAATATCAAATAAAAATTGGATTTTAATAAGCAACAAGATCTAACCATATGGAACCAATCCCAAACAAATCCGTTTGCATTGATACCAATCTTGAAATAATATTTATATCGACAATCTAAATAACGAAATCCGAATATTCATATTGATTGGATAATTATGAATTATAAATGAAAAGTTTAACGAATTTCGTTTGATGACGTACGTCAAAATATATCCCAACAACACGTACGAATTTTACACATTAAATCCTACGAATAAACCAACGAGTAGAAAGAGCTCAATATGCAGGATTGATAAGATATTTTTTGATTATCTTAACTTAAAATATTCCCAAAATATCTAAAACATATGGATCACAAACCACATATCTTTATTTATATTCGTTTAATTTACAATTGATATGATTAGAATAAAAACTTAAAATCAAAATTGGATAATATATTTCTTATACTATAAATAATACAAATTTTTATTTTTATTTTTATGAATCAGTTCTTTCTTTGAATTTATACATATTTCTTTATTGATTTACTCTTATTACCTTTTATCTCCTTCGTTCTTTGACTATCAATCAAATCTGGCCATATGAACTCCTTGGGACCGAAAAGAGATTCCCAATCAATAAACTCTTAAAAAATAAAAGATCAGTTAATACACTGGGTCTGTGAGTGACGTCATATGAAACCACAAGTCCCAGTCAAATAAACTCTCAAAAAATAAATACAAAAATAAAAAATCAGTTAATACCTAATCCCTTTTGCAATTTCGAAGAAATGAGCCACATTCTCCTCAGGGGTACCTACTTTAATTCCGTGTCCAAGATTCAGTATATGTTTCCCTCTGCCAGCTTTCTTGACAGTGTCCACTATCAGACCCGTTATGAACTCCTTGGAACTGAAAAGGACTCCAGGATCCACATTACCCTGCACAGCTACATGGTGTCCCAAACGCCTCCTACCTTCGGCCATATCAACTGTCCAATCCAAGCTCACCACATCAACTCCAGTTAGAGTAAGTCTTTCCAGCAAACCTCCTGACCCGCTGGCGTACAGAATTAGTGGAAGATTCGGGTGTGTTTGTTTAACAGAATCAACTATTTGCTTCAGGTAAGGCAAGCTGAACTCCTCAAAGTCAACTGGACTGAGCTCTGTCGCCCAGGAGTCGAATATCTAGACTGCTTGGGCACCACTGTCGGCTTGATACTTGACATATCTGGACATAGATGTTGTGAACTTCCGAAGCAGAGAGTGCAGAACCTGTAGAATCAGCATGAGATCTACTATTAGTATTGTCAACCACTCCACAGCAAGAAAAGTATGATTTAGATTTTGCTCTTTATGGCCGATCATACGCGATGCCTAGCAAATGAATCAAGTCATGATAGTTTCATATGATTGACGGATAATAAAGAGCATGTATATGCAAATTAGTCTTAAGGCAGAACATAAGAGATGATCACCAATTTCAACATTATTTCCGCAAAACAGAGATGCAGCTAGAGTATTACCTACTCTTGTGTTCAGCTTATTGGGGATGTCATTCCAAAATATGGAATGCAAAGTCAAGTCCACATGCTGTAAGTAGTGTTCCTATGCAATACCCTGTAGTGCAATAGCTTTCTAGTGGTGGCTTTAGTGATTTACGATGAATCATAATTTTCGCTTTGCTCGGCTCTAAAACAATGTAGATTGACTTTTAGGAGAAGAAAACTAAACTTTATCACCATGGTCCAACTACCATTGACTAGGAATGACAATAGGAAAAATATGATACATTCGAGGCTACAACAACAGCAACATACTGGTTGCAACAAGTACTACAAGTTTTTATTTATACAATATAGGTTGAAAAATTTATATAAATTGATAAAAATATACAGTCACTCACTGACGATATAATTTCATCAACTCACACTACCCTTATTTTAAACTCACAGTAGAAAACTTTCAACTTATAATATAAAATATGAGAGTTGCAGTATGCATAACATCTAGTGCATTGCAACTACTGCAGCCACGTATTTCGGATAATAGAAATGTAATTGACAAGAAAATCAATAAACTGCGAAATCCAAATATGTCAATAATATCAACACAAGCTAGATCACATCGCCACAATATGATGCTTATTCATAAGAACCGTTGGAATAGGGGATATATATGCAAAACTTGATAATGCTACAAGAAGAAATAATAGTATGAAGTTGATTGTTTAGAAACTTGAAATTGATAAGCAGGACAAAAATGGCCACGTAAGACGAACTGGAAATACATATGCACGCCCTTCTTTTATTCCCATGCCTCAAAACTTGGGTGGTCTATATTCTACACTTTTCATCGTGCTACACTTCGACCGAGGTCTCTTTGACAAATCAAACTCCATCACAAACCCTGTCAGACTGTCCGTGAGGTGTTTTCAAACATAACCAAAGGTTCAGTGAAAATATGCATTTTGAAAAGGTTCGTAACAATATTAAGAATAGGCATTATGGAGAACAAGGAGGGGAAAAAAAGGAATGGTTACCTCAGGTTCAGAGAAAGCAAGTCTTTTTATTTTTGTGAAGTTCTTGGATGGCCCACCTTCAATCACATATGATGCCAAGGTAAAAGGAGCGCCAACAAAACCAAGTACAGCTGCTTCATTGTCTACCTGTTTAAATCAATTAAACATGAGCGGGAAAAAAATTGTGTTGAAAAAACCACTAATGTGAGTAGCAGGAGAAGCTGCCAATCAGCCGCAGCAATGAGAAAATCCCATTGTTTTTGAGAGAAAAAACAAGGATAACAATCAAAAAATCAAATTAAAAAGCTGGTTGACCTCTTTTTTTCCCAGTGCTACTGCTCATTAGTAGCTTTTTGCTGCCGCTTCCTTTATCCGTTCATGAAAACCATAACACATTTCAAATACTTAGACTCTATTCTTTCCTCAAGAATCGTTGATGTCTCTGATTGAAAAACCAACAGCTTTTAACCCGCACGATGCTCAGTTTTTCTTTTTGTTCTTGTTTTGGGTTCTCTTTCTTGCGTGTGAGGATGATATTTTAGTATAGACACGATTCTAATCGAATGATGGAACAATCAATATAAATCTGTCATCGTGATCAATAACAATAATCAATTTAAACAGCATACTTGCTACTTTTTAAGCACCAATGTCAAACCATGCAAAGTCTGGAACTTGAGAATCGCAACAGCTTATAAGTAGTATAGTGCACCTCAACCACAGAGAAATGGTTTTTATCTACTTATTTATATATTTGTCTATCTATCCATTCTTTAAGTTTCTATTCACTTTGTTTTGGGGAACATCAAGAACCATGAAGACTTAAAATCCCAGATAATTGGACTATTGAAGTTCCACACCATAGGAGGGAAGGCCCTCAGCTCCGTCACTCCTCCCTTTGCTCTTTTCAACCGATAAAGTGATAGCTAAATAGCATCAGCAGTGCTACTTAAATAGAGGAGGAAGCAAATGGCTGTTGTGGAACTTGATACCTCTTTCATTAAGATTGTTAACGCTTCCCCGACATAAGGAAGGGAATCCTCTGGAATGAACTCTCTGACTTGATCAACATCAGCAAGGGTAAGCGGGGGGTTGTATATGATCGGACCTTTACCTTTCACTATGTCAAAGGGTATATTCATTCCGGTGAGGGGAGTCAAGATGTCCGAAAATAATATGACCTGATATACCAAAACGAGAGATGAAAAGAACAGATCTAATGAAATCAAGTTCATTTACTCTAGAAAAAGTGCAATTTTCCTCAGTTCAAACCTTGTACTCAAACACATAAACGAATTGTATTGATTGACAATAATATGGATTTAACCGCTGCTAATTTAGTTAGCACATGGATCAGTTTTCAGATATCCAAAGCCTCACAATCATGCACTGAAGGTAATGACTACATAGGAAAAACCCAAAAGGTGCAGCATGTATGTGCCAGCAGTAAGCACCATATGTCAGGAACTTACGCCATCAGGTTTGAAGACTTTCCACGGTTGGAGAGAGATCTCCACAACAAGACCGACATTCTCTGATCGCTCACGAAAAGAAGGGTACTTCTCGCACAGGAGTCGATAACTCTGGTATGAGGCATTAAAAAATTAAAATTTAAGTTCCACACTGCTTGCGAGTTTAAGCATTTGCAACACAAAAGATGACAACTGAAAGAACAATTATTCAGTTGGAACAGCTCCATATTAACTGCAGTTACAAACTGAAAACTAACTGCACACAACTTTAATGAAAACGAAGTACAGCCAACAAAATTCAACTTGCAATGCAGTACTCACAGTTCCTCATGCCCACATCTCAAGTGGGCTAAACAAGGGAGTTGAAAGCAAAAATAAGATATACAAGCAGGTTGCTATCGGCATCTAAATTTGTGGTCAAGGACTACAGACTATAGAAAAAGTGCAAACATGGCTTGGTTGATCCAATCTTCCTCGTCTTGTTGCAGTTTAGTAGCCACCCTACCTAAGAGGGTATAGTTCAAACAGATCGTAAAAGCCAAGGGGACTTGGTTGATCAAATCCTACTTGCTATGTTGAAGTGTGCTACTGTCACAGGTGGATGGTGAACAAAATTAATAAAAAGTAGTGCAAATGATACATAAGGAAAAAAATCCAGAAATAAAGAAAGGTGTATTGATCATATTGGAACTAGATTATCTAACATGCAACACATCTACACAATATTCTTTGTTTTAAAGACTCTGGGTTTGCAGGAAATCCAACTTAGTGATCTCATGTCACATCTATGTAAACACCATTTTAAGGAGCTAAATAAACCAAAATCTCAAGCCGATAAGAAACTACTCACTATATCATCAGTTCATCAAGTCATGAGAGAAAGATTATGTTTGATCAAATTAACCTTCTTAGCTGATAAGCACCCTCCAAAGGGGGCAAGAAGTAAGGGATTGAGCGGAAGGCGGCACAAGGGCTTAGAATCAAGCCTTATTGGGTTAGTGTGCCCTGTAGTTTTGAAGCTACTTTTAGATTTAGTGTCTTGATTGCAGAACCTTGAGTGTTGAGCCCGGCAAAAAACTCTTGAAAGGAAGAGTTCAGGGAAAACCCAAGCCATATATGAAAGAAAAGCAAGATCGAGTGGAAGCGAAAGAGGTCGGTGCGGAGACTATGGTAGATCGGCTTCAGTTGACAATGGCACCATAGCAAGTGGAAGATGCATTCCTGATAGTTTCTTCTCTTTCTGCGCCTTCCCTTCTGCTTACACCATTTCCTTGTCCCGTGAAGCATTTTGACATGCCTACCCTTTCCCACTACATAGGGGGATAGATTGCGCCAGCCTGCCGACCATCCATTTCGATCAGAAAGAAAAGTCAAGTAAAGCGAGTGTCCTTATACACAATAGTGATGGTTCCCACAATTTAGTCATAGTCTACGAAGGAAAGAAACATTACGAGTGACGAATCTCGTTCATGAGCTTCATGAGCTTCATGAGCGTCTGAGTGAAGTGATAGACCAACCATAGGAGCGGTGACGGGTGGTTATCCATTCATAGTAGCTTGAGAGCGACACCTACTTTTGCTTCAAAAACCTCTCCTTTCCGAGCTTCCCCAGTTGAAAGCGCCGAACCCACTCTTCAATACCAACACTCTTCTGTTTTTCGAACTCGTGATGAGTTTTCACTCAACTGCCTAAGTACTAGTAGGTAGAAAAGTGGATCGGAAACACAACATGCTTCTGCTATAGAGAGAATGCTGTCCGGCCAGAGATAACAACCTGCTTTCCAGGAACAAAATTAGTTATTTGTCCTGCTCCTGCTGCTGTATGAGCTGACACATCCAGTCAAGCCCCTCTTTGGATCACTCTCTATGTTTCACATTTGAGTCCCTGGAGGATCACCGGAATCGATTCTTAGGATAAGTATAGTGCGCGCATGGCATCCGGGCATGATAGTGATCCATGCGGAAGCAGTGGAGAAAGCGTTCTCTTTGACTTGGAGTGGAATAATAGCTCTCGGCGTCTGAGAGGATGTAGGAGGCATGACAACGGCAGTCGTGCCTCCGGCTAGTGTGGTGAAGGAGAAGAACGAAGCGAGCGATGCTGTTCTGCATCCTCCGAGCAATCACACAATCAGTTCCATCCTGCCTTCGCCCTTTTGTTAGCAGCTCTTCGATCTTAGGTCTCAGAGGCTAATCCAAAAGGTCACTTTCATGGGGAATAGATTAGTTGGGGGATCGTTTTTTGAGCTTGATTTGGAAGCGTAGTTTTCCACTATTTTCCACTATATTATATAGTTGGGAATAAAAACCTCCGTTAGGCTACTATGTTTTCTTGTTTGAAATTCCAGGTCTGGTCTTCATTGGTATTGACTTTTGGCTTATCCACTACGTTTTTTCTCTTCGCGGATGTGGAGTTGAAGTCACAGTATCAGTAACATGGGAACAAGTGAATGCCCGTCCTCGGGTCAGTAAGCAGCTCCGATGGGTGCTGATTCCCCTATGGGCGGCTCCTACCAAGACTATGGAAAAACCTAGTCATCACTACCTGCCTTCAATAAGAACAAATCCACGATTCCAATTGCAGCAGACTTCTCATTTTCATTGCTTAAATTAATCTTCTTCCTTATCTCAACATGCAAATCATGAATGTGACGCGCAAAAGACTTTGCAGACTCACTAGACTTGTAGGCAGCATGGAGGGGAATCAAATCAATGGTCTTCCTAGGCTGATAGCTATTGACGTATGTCCCTATGAATTAAGAAGCCTGGCAAACAGTAAGAAGGAAGATTCCCACTAGTCGGAAAGAGCACATACTGATTGATCGGATTAAAAGAGGTCAGTGTTGGTCACTACGTGAATACCCCATTAGGGTAAACCATCAAGAAAGATTGAGACCACAGCCTCAGCCTTTGGATAGTGGCTAACCCTCTTCCTCCCCGGATTATTATCTATTCACCATCATCGGGATAGATACCTTTTATAACGTCTAAGAACGCTATAAAAAAGAGAGAATTCTTAGACATTCTAAGAAGCTTCAATAAGAACATATTTTGCTACGACATCTCCAAGTTGCCTGTATAGCTACATACTGGTCTTTCTTAAATACACAAATTTAGAAACAGTTTCGGATCTAGATTAATAAGAAGAAATCTGCTTCACTTCACTATAATGAGCTTCTTGATTCCCGGAGCTTGGAATTATTGGAGCGAAAAGCAATGCGCTTACCAAATAACACAAGGATCCCCTCTCTGCCTGTTCTAGCTAAAATAATAACGCAGGTAGGATCCCCTCTCTGCCTGTTCTAGCTAAAATAATAACGCAGGTTGAGAAATTTCGTTCTATTATCATTGGATATTGCAAAAATTAATTTTCTGCGCTTCACAGGAATAATATTAAACAAAACTTGCAAAAAAATTATTTGGCCATCCTGCAATCCAGGGCAATTTACACCTTGCCATGATTTGGTGTCAAATAAAAGCCGTTATATCCTGCTCCATTGTATAGAAATAGCTGCTATTGGAGAATGCCCATTCTCAATTAAGTACTTTAACTTAACATTAGGAATTAGGAGTTGATGTCGTGCCAGAGTCGGGACTTCTTTCTTACCACCCTAGTACCACCAAAATAATGATCAAGATTCTCCGCAGCCAGCAATATCTATACTACAACTCAGTGCTATTGTCAGACCATCATTGGTTCCGATTGAACCCACAAGCCACAGCTACCCGAAGGCATCCAGTCTACAATGGTTTTTTATTAGGCACTGTATTGAGGATGGTCGCCGCCTCAAGCCCCATATACATCGGTAACAGATATGCATAACTTCAAAACATAAACTGTATGCGGAGTATATCATAGCTTATATCTATATTATTCTCATATCTCATCCAATGACACATATGACCTCAACGTAAACTTCCATTCAGGTGAGGGTACATATGTTGAGCACAAGTAGTCTAAGACAAAACAAAAAAGAAGCAGTAACATTAGTAGATAGCTACTAAACCTGCCTTCATGTATCTCCCAGCTTGCCTCATAAGCCAAACTGGAGGTCTTTCCACATCTTTCCCTCTCACACATTCAGTAACAAGGGCTCCGTCGTCGTCCCTGCACTCACCTTAGCCTCTGCCACTGCAAAATCACCCAAAGCACAACAAATATGAAACCCAAATCACAACGAACATGAAACCCAAATCGTCAAATGCCCAAAATATCCTCAAATCATCATTTCAAGATAAGAAAAATAATATCACCTCCGAGTGAGGAACAACGGATCGATGAGGGTTTGTGGGTAGGATTTTGAGGAGGAATTGTCGAGTTTTTGCGGGAAATTGAGCGAGGGAAAACTGACGAAGGCGTGGTGTAGATGCACGACATTTTTTGGTACGAATCCAAGAGTGGATTTCGACGGTGATTTGGTCGGATAACGTTCTGCCGCTGACCGGCTCGGTCGTTGCTTCAACCAAAATACAGCACCTCACACCCTCCAATACATTTTTAATACACGAGGTATAATGTAATATGATTAAATATTAAATTTTATAAAATTATTATGAGATATGAATAATAGATTAAATTATAAATTTTAAATTTAAATTTATTATAAATTAAAAATAAAAATAAAATATTTCAAAATACATGTCGTTGTAAATTTATGGAACGAAAAGAGTATTTATTTGTGTATTAGACTCGATAGTCTAATATTGAGTCTTTATTTGTGAGTTTTAGAAGGAAGGGATAGAAGGTTAAATGAGAATGCAGTAATAGGAAGGAAAGAAAGGTAAGATGTGTAACTTTATTTTTATTTTATTTGTTATCTTTATGAGAGAAAATTAAAATATTTTTTTTGTGAGTTTAAAAATAAAGAAAAGGTTTGTTATGAAAGCATTATTTTATCCTCACTTTATTAGGATAGGAAAATATATTGATTTAGAGGGAGAGACGGTCTTCGCTTTTCACCTATTTTATTTCTCCTGTTCTCCAATATCCCTCAAAATGAGAAGTTCACAAAAATCTTCACAATCCCTTCAACTTTACTCCTCGTATCTTACTTCCCTCTTCTTAAAAACTCATAAATACACATTCATCAAATAATCTAGCTAGAGTCCATTCCTTTTTCTCCCCTCCCCTCCTTTTATCAACTCAGAAACAAGCCCAAGGGTTACGAATTGTTTTTGAATCAACCATGTTAATTGATATTTTACCACAAAATAAATAGTTTTATGAAATATTATATCATGAAAATATTCATGGGATATCACTTTGAAGACTTATTTTCAAGAAGATATCACGAAGAGAACTTTATTCTCACCAGGTATCATTTTTATAAAAAGACACCAAACATTTTCAAATTTAACCTTTTCTTAATTTTCGTACCTTTTTATTTTTTTTCTTTCTTATCTCTGTCATCATAGCTTAGCATGAAAGGATATCTATGTGATATCTATGTGTGACACAATTGCTTAGCATGAAAGGACATTTGACCTTCACTTATGGAACCCTATATGATTATATATAGTACAGTTAACACAAGAACAAGTAACGATTTTAAATTAAGTATCTCAACTCTTGGCCATGGCAAACAAAAGAAAATCACCATGCTTATCACCCATAATTCCAACCAGATCTCTACTTAACAAAGAACAATTCATTCGACCCATCGTTCGAAAACACAAACCAACTAACCCAAATCATAGTTATCAGGAACAGAGTCCTCCAAATGATAAACTCATAGAGTCATGGTTGCTCAATTACATGGACTTTACAACACACACCACCACATCACACAATGGCAATGCCATTTAACATCACATAAAGGAGATCAAAGATTCCAATAACTATAGGCAATTAACAATAAACATGATTTGATTCCAATAAATAGGCGTAATACTTGTTTGTACAGACGTAGTTGATAATGTACAGTGATGTGTTTTTCATTAGGCACACGACTTGTTTTATATAAGCGTATTAGATGATGTACATGACCTTTTTTTCACCAGGGACACTAAATTTTTTGCATAGGTGTACTACATGATTTGCATGATGTGTTTTTCATTAAGCGACGTAGACTTACTACTTTTTCTGCACAGGCATGTATACTAGATGGTGTTCATAATGTGTATTTCACTAGACATACTATTTTTTTGCACAAACTTACTAGATGATGTACATGATGTATTTTTCATCAGGCATACTATTTTTTTTATTTTTTTTTTGCATAAGCATATTAAATGATGTACATGATCTATTTTTCAATAGACATACTATTTTGCAGAGACGTACTAATAGACGTATTTTTTTTTTGAATAAGCATAGTACTTTTTTCCACAGGTGTACCAGTAGACATACTATTTTTTTCTTTTAAATTTTTGAATAGACGTACTAGGCATATTACTTTTCTTGCACATGCATATCAGATGATGTACGTGTTTTTTTCATTAGACGTATTACTTTTCTGCACACGCAAATTAGCAGAAGTACTATTTTTTTTTGAATAGACGTATCATATGATGTGTTTTTCATCAACCACAAGAAAAAACAGGTCTTGTTTCTTGAGAAGAACCACCACTCCATGCTAGAAACATCGATATTAATCCTCCAATCCTCACTTCAAACCCTAAAATCGACACAACCACAATCAAACCTAAAAAATAAAATCAATTGACTCCTCACGCACTCATCAAACCCTAATCCTAACCTTAGTAAAAAAAAAAAAAAAAAACCTCCAATTCAAAACATCAATAACAAAAACCCCAAAATCTTCAAATTAGGCTAACTGGCTCGTATCTTTGAAGGAAAAGGATCGGGTCTCCCATACTCGTACATGATACCGATAATAGCTATCTCTCCATCACTGCTCATGTGAACTGCATGCATCTCCAACTTAGGCACTTCATACGTAAATTCATTTGTTACACTGTTAGGCACTTAAGGCGTGTAAGACAGGCTTTAATGAGCATTTCCATGTCACATTAGCACGTTGTCTCTGTTTTTTTATGATGTTATTCATTATTGCAAAAGTCGGCCGATATATAGATTGTTGATTTCCTATGTTGCTCCATTCACAAGAAACATCTAATCTTTCGACATCTCTCCCTCTCCTTCCTCTTCTTCCTTGACAGTGATTAGTCCGACACAGACATCGACGACGACGATGATGGTGGGTGGTGGCGGGGATGAGAGAGAGTAGAGGGAGAGGTGAAGGGAGATGAGGAGGATAATTTGAAGAGTAGTGGCGGGCATGATGTTGTGTGAGTGTGGAGGGATAGTGTAGGCATTTTTAATAAATTCTGATCTCATAGAAATTAAAATTAGTTGGTGGTACCTCCGTAAAATAAAATCTTCCAAAATGGTACTTCTCAGGAATTCTTCGTGTTGGAAAAACATGTCTATCATCGACGATATAGTTATATGGGTTCAAATACTCACATTGATTAGGTGATTATGAACTCGAAACGAAAGCATTGATGTTGTCTTTTTCATCACACGAACGGATCTCGTTTGATGACGTGCGCCAAAGTAGAACCCACCAACACGCACGAATTCCACACCTTAAAATCCTACGGATAAGCCAATGAGTAGAGAGAGCTCGGTAACTTGACATGAATATGTATGATTGATGTTTATGATAGGCCATCCCCATGGTCTATATTAATAGAGCTAAGAAATATACAAGATAAGATATTTTTCGATTAGTTAACTTATCAAATAAGTTAAGATATTCCCAGAATATCTAGATCAAATATCTTATCTGAGATAATTAAATAATATAAACGTCTGAGCCCAAGGGCACATATCTTTGTTTATATTAATGTAATTTACATCTCTCACTCACACACATATAGCCTCTATGATAATCACATAATGTCATTCGAGCCCAAATCTTAACTCATGCGCTCAATCTCATATTTGGAAATAAGACGAGAGACCAGAACGAGAAATCCAGGTTGGAGCAAATATGACTATAAACGCCCTACCGAGGCGAGACATATCGCATCACATAAGAAGATAGAAGCTGTCTTTACCCCACTCTGCCATTGTCACATTAAGAACTGACCTGTTATGTCCCTCATGAGCCTTATGCTCAAAGTGTGGTCCAAGTCCTTAGCTGCGAGATTGCGCTCTTTTAATAGGTGTCGAGCAAGGAATCTCCGCATACAACAGATGCATAACAGGAGACTTGCATCTAACCAAATACAATCAATCCACTTCGCTTACAATTGCATTCCCAAAAGTATCTCATCCGCCCGCTACTTATGTATGGTGGCTATAGGAAATACAATCAAAGACTTAATACAAAAAACTCCGCTTTATATCGTACGCTCCAATGCAAAAGGATGGAGAAACACATAGATCTCACTGAAATATGGGAATAAGGACATCCATCAATCATCCCTACGCTAAATGCCACAAGCACGTCTAGACATGAATAGACGTCATGGTGGAGTCTCGAACACATCATATCCCAGTGAGTGCCTCGAGTGTGTGTCCTAGATAAAATCCAACTCCGTGTTAGAGATATAAAACCACATAGAAGTTTGGATAAAGCCTGCAATGATATAAATAGATCACAGGCCTCTCCTCCTATTGCCAATTGGTTTTAGGACTGGACCTAGGTTCAATCGTTTCCCGAACGATCATCCCTCGACTTCAACCCTCTAATCACCCTCTACGGCATTACTCATCATGGATGTCGAATCCGACTAACCAATATGGCATATATAGGCTTGGAACGAAGTACCCACGTTCGGTTCATCGACCCCATCTTGACCCAGTTAAGACGACCAAAGCATAGTCCAATGATCCCAAATCATTCGAATGTATTAACCTAGTCAATAAGACCAAAGCATATCTCAACCTTGCTCGCTGCTCATCAGCGTCAAAGGGAGATTGCTTAGTGAGAAATCCAACCTATTGTTTTGTAAATCACAGAGTTTACAATGAATAGTCTAGAGGGGCGTGATTGGCTATTAAAAAATTTTCACTGTTCAGTGTAATCTGGTCTTGGCTAGTATACACTTAACCTCCTGCAGACTTACGAAATGTGTCTGCAATAGAGATAAAAGTATTTCAAAGTTGTCTCTTGTGTATTCTAGATTGTTTTTTAATAGTTATAAGTATAAGACGAAAAGTAATAGAGGACACAAGATTTTTATACTGGTTCAGACAATCATTGTCAATTGATCAGCGAAGGCTTAGTCCAGTCTTTCCTTGGTAACCAGTGTGGTCAGGCCAAGAGGTGAGTTCACTATCTTCTTATTTGTGGCTTACAAGACAACCCCTTATAACTACAGAATTTGCTAAAGGTAGAACCTAGATCGTTGCACAGATCTTCTCTAAAAGCTCTGTTGCAGATATTGTTTTTTATGCAGACTAGTGAACTCCTTTCCTTAGATCTTTCTTCACAGCTCTTGAGAATGATTGCTCAACATTGGATAGATTTTTCTTGCTCGCAAATGAAATCCTCAATTGGCATCAATCTTCTCTGAGCTCGATTAATATACTTTTATAGGTTCAGAAAATTAGAACCCGTGATTGTTCTATTCTGACATTGACAGCTGTCTGTTTGTCCCATGTGCAAATCCTCAATGATGTTGACAGGCCTTCTCATAACAATTATCAGCTTTGTACAGATTTTTGAACCTTAAATCTTTGATATGATCGTTATTCAGATTTTTGAACCTCAAATCAGCTCTGCTGTATTTCCACTCTGCTGTGCTTTTGTCTTTGCTTTAAGCCTACTGAGTTGTGCCCAGTCAGCTGAATTGTTATGTGACTTTGATCCTGAGACTTTGATCCTAGATCATAAAGCATTTGTGGTCTTTTGTTGTCCATGTTTGTCCCAGTTGTTTATCCAGAACCTTTTGTAGTACTCTGTATCCAAGTGGTCCACGTTGGCCTTCCAACTGTGATCTGCTACTCTACTGCATGCTTTCCTAGACTGCAACTCACTATCATAATTCTCAACCTAAATAACTAACCACAAGCATGTCCTACTCTAAAATTTTGTTCATCAATTTCAATACATTGAAGGGATTGCACATTCCTAACATGTCTTACAACACGTCTATATATATATATGCCCAGCGAATAACAATACAAAGAAGATATCCAAAACTAATGAGAAGCACATGCTCTGAAGTGAACTCATTGTTCTACTCAACATGAGGGATAATATGTCTTAAATTGTTATTGCCTTACAATGCCATCATTTGTCTAAAAGTTCTAGACTCATCACAATCTCAAAGAACATCTTGAGCTTATAGCATCCTAAATAGCTGAGCTCCAAGGAATACATAGTCTCCTAAGCCAAATAGCATCTCGAATAGCCGGGCTACAAGGAGCATACTTAAAGCGATATCATGCTTTGCACCACTCTCAGAGACAGTGTATCAATTAAGGCAAACACATAAGTACATGGAGTTTCGCACTTCTAAGTCAGCGGCTCCTATCCATGTTTCAAAGACCTTTAAAGCATGCATATAATTGGTATTGTCCCGCAAATACCACAAAATATGCTTCATCGCTTTCTACTGCTCAAATACACTTGCGTAAGAAACAGATGACATCTCATGTCTCTTTGCATCAAATTTGGAACAACGGTCATGGGAGAGTGTAGTACACATCACATGGCAAGTCAATGGGTTTGGCAAGATCCATATGCGACGCTCCAAGATCGTCTTGAGCAATCACAAATGATCATATTCTCATAGATAAAATGAGCCTAGCTCAAGTCCTCTATCTCAAATAGAGAGGACAACCACTTCCAAATGGTGACAATGCTAGCCTTATCGTTTTCGACGATTAATATGCCATAGACATAAAGTGACAGTATGAGTAAACTTTCTATGGAGTGCCTCACATACATACAATGATCTTCTTTCACAACCATGAACCTTGCTCCACGCATAGCTCTATGAAGACAAAGATGCCATCATCCGTAAGACTGATTGAGTTCTGAAAGTGTGGATCTAATCGAAGAATAATAGCC
>JAOVYX010020096.1:0-17511 GCA_035668315.1 Drosera spatulata
CTTTATGGTGTTTTAGCCTTTCATGTGTTTTTAGGTGTCTTAAGGTCTTTCCAAGGTTCTTTTGATAGATTCTTACGCTTATAAAATATTTGAGGCTGTTTTATGGTGTTTTTGCCACTTGTCATTCGTTTATAAAGATTTTTGCGTTTTAAAATTATTTGAGGGTGCTTTATCGTGTTTTTACCACTTTTCATTCGTTTTTATTTAATCTGAAGAGATTTGAGTTGTTTTTATGGCGTCTTTAGCCTTTTCAAGTGGTATTGAGTGTTAAGAGGTCATTTCAAGGCTTGTTTGTTAGATTCTTGCATTTTCAGATTATTTGAGGTTGTTTTATCATGTTTTTAACATTTTTCATTCTCTTTTGTGTGTTTTCAATAGAATTGAGTTGTTTTGACGGTGTTTTTAGCTTTTTCAAGTGCTTTTGAGTGTTTTAAGCTCATTTCAACGCTCTTTAAATTGTGTCTTGTGTTTTCAAGTTATGTGAGTTGTTTTTATGGTGTTTTTTTTCTTTTTAACTTGTTTTGAGTGTTTCAAGGTCTTTTCAAGCTTCTTTTGATTGTTTCTTGTGTTTTCAAGTTATTTGAGGATGTTTTCTGCTGTTTTTACCACGTTTCATTCGTTTTTGTGTGTTTTGAACGGATTTGATTTGCTTGTATGGTGTTTCTAGCCTTTCAAGTGTTTTGAGTGTTTTAACCTCATTTCAAGGCTCTTTTCATTTGAAGTTGTTTTGGGGTGTTCCTGGCCTTTTCATGTGTTTTTGAGTGTTTTAAGGTCATTTCAAGGATCTTTTCATTGATTCTTGCATTTTCATGCTATTTGAGGCTATTTTATGACGTTTTTATCTCGTTTCATTCACCTTTTAGTGTTTTGGCGAGGTTTGGGTTGTTTTATCGTGTTTTTGGCCTTTTCACTTGTTTTTGAGTGTTTCAAGGTCATTTCAAGGCTCGTTTCGTAGTTTCTTTCGTTTTTAAGTTATTTGAGGTTATTTTATGGTGTTTTTAACTTTTTTATGTGATTTTGAGTGTTTTAAGGTCATTTCAAGGCACTTTTGATACATTCTTACGTTTCAATTTGTTTAAGGCTATTTATGGTGTTTTTACCACTTTTAATTCGTTTTTGTGTGTCTTGAAGGGATATGAATTGTGTTTTTATGGTGTTTTTAGCCTGTCCATGTGTTTTTGATTGTTTTAAGGTCATTCAAGGCTCTTTTAATAGATTCTAGCATTTTCAAGTTATTTGAGGTTATTTTATGATGTTTTAACAATGTTTCACTCATTTTTTAGTGTTTTGACGAGATGTGGGTTATTTTTTTTGGTGTTTCTAGCCTTTTGATGTGTTTTTGAGTGTTTCAAGGTCATTTCAAGGCCCCTTTCCATGTTCCTTCCGCTTTCAATTTGTTTGAGGTTGTTTTATTGTGTTCTTGGATTTTTCATGTGTTTTTGAGTGTTTTAAGGTCGTTTCACAACTATTTTTTGTGAGTGTTTTGCAAAGATTTGAGTTGTTTTATTTGTGTTTTTTTCCTTTTCAAGTGTTTTTGATTGTTTGATACCCATTACAAGGGTCTTTTCATAGTTTCTTGCGTTTTCAAGTTAATTGAGGAATTGTGGTGTTTTTAGTCTTTTTATGTGTTTTTGAGTGTTTGTAAGTAATTTCAAGGCTCTTTTGATAGATTCTTGAGTTTTCTAGTTATTTGAGACTATTTTGGTGTTTTTACCACTTTTTTTTGTGTGTTTTGAAGAGATTTGAGTTTTTTTATGGTCTTTTTATCCTTTTGAAGTGTTTTTGAGTGTTCTAAGCTCATTTCAATGGTCTTTTCATAGTTTCTGGTGTTTTAAAGTTAGTTTAGGTAGCTTTATGGTGTTTTTAGCCTTTCATGTGTTTTTGAGTGTCTTAAGGTCTTTCCAAGGTTCTTTTGATAGATTCTTACGTTTATAAGTTACTTGAGGCTATTTTATGGTGTTTTTACCACTTTTCATTCGTTTTTGTATGTTTTAAAGAGATTTGAGTTGTTTTTATTGTGTTTCTTGTCTTTCTTAATGCTTTTGTGTGTTTGAATGTTTTAAGGTCATTTCAAGGCTCTTTTGATAGATTCTTGCGTATTCTTGTTAATTGGGGTAGTTTCATGGGATTTTTTTTAATCACTTTTCATTCGTTTTTGTGTGTTTTGAAGAGATTTGAGTTATTATGTGGTGTTTTTAGCCTTCTCATGTGTTCTAGAGCGTTTTAAGATCATGTCATCGCTATTTTCGTTGTTTCTTACGTTTTCAAGTTAGTAGAGGATGTTTTATGGTGTTTTTAGCTTTTTTCATGGTTTTTTCAGTGTTTTGAAGTCATTTCAAGGCACTTTAGATAGGTTCTTGTGTGTTTTTACCTCTTTTAATTCATTTGTGTGTGTTTTGAAGAGATTTAAGTTGTTTTTATGGCATTTTTAGCCTTTTCATGTGTTTTTGAGTGTTTTAAGGTCATTTCAAGGCTCTTTTGATTGGTTCTTGTGTTTTCAAGTTATTTGAGGCTGTTTCATTGGTGTTTTTACCCGTTTTTCTTCATTTTTGTGTGTTTTGAATAGATTTGAGTTGTTTTTTTTTGGGTTTTGAGCCTTTTCAAATGCTTTTGAGTGTTTTATGGTCAATTCAAGGCTCTTTTCCTAGTTTCTTGTTATTTGTGATTCGTTTATGGTGTTTTTAGCCTTTTCAAGTGGTATTGAGTTTTTAAACGTCGTTTCAAAGCTCGTTTGATAGATTCTTGTGTATTCAAGTTATTTGAGACTATTTTATACTTTTTTTTTATCACTTTTCATCCATTTTCGTGTGTTTTGAGTTTTTTTTTTTTTTTTTTTGTGTTTTTAGCCTTTTCAATTGTTTCTAAGTGTTTCAAGGTCATTTCAAGGCACTTTTGATTGATTCTTGTGTTTCCAAGTTATTTGAGGTTGTTTTTGTTTTTGAGGTTTTTATGAGATTTGTGTTGTTTTTATGGTATTTTTAGCCTTTTCATGTGTTTTTGAGTGTTTTAAAGTCATTTCCAGGCTCTCTTCGTAGTTTCTTGTGGTTTCAAGTTATTTGAGGTTGTTTTGTTGTGGTTTTAGCCTTTTCATGTGTTTTTGATTGTTTTAAGATCATTTCAGGTCTCTTTTGATAGATTCTTGCGTTTTCAAGTTATTTGAGGCTGTTTGATGGTGTTTTACCGCTTTTCATTCGGTTTTTGTGTATTTTGAATACATTGGAGTGTCTTAAGATCATTTCAAGGATGTTTTCATTTTTTCTAGCGTTTTCAAGTTATTAGAGGTTCTGTTGTGCTGTTTTTAACCTTTTCATGTGTTTTCGAGTGTCTTAAGGTCATTTAAAGGCTCTTTTGATAGATTCTTATGTTTTCAAGTTATTTCAGGCTTTTTTATGGTGTTTTTACCACTTTTCACTCGTTTTCGAGTGTTTAAGGTCTTTTCAAGGTTCTTTGGATAGATTCTTGCGTTTTTAAGTTATTTGAGGTCGTTTTGCGGTGTTTTTTTTTTTTTTATCACTTTTCATTCTTTTTTAAGTGTTTTAAGGTCACTTGAAAACTCTTTTGATCGATTCTTGCGTTTTCAAGTTATTTGAGGTTGTTTTATGTTGTCTTTACCACTTTTTACTTGTTGTTATTTGTTTTGAAGATATTTGAGTTGTTTTTATGCTGTTTTCAGCCTTTTCAAGTGTTTTTTTAGTGTTTTAAGCTCATTTCAAGGCTCTTTTCATTGTTTCTTGAGTTTTCCAGTTAATTGAGGTTGTTTTATTGTGTTTTTAAACTTTTCTTGTGTTTTTAAGCGTTTTAAGGTTATTTCATGGCTGCTTTATAATTTTGAAGGTGTTTTTAGCCATTTCAAATGATTTGAGTTGTTTTTATAGTTTTTTCACCCTCGACATGTTTTTTTTTCCATGTTTTAAAGTCATTTCAAGGCCTTTTTCATAGTTTCTTGCGTTTTCAAGTTATTTGAGGTTTTTTATGGTGTTTTTTGCTTTTTCATGTGTTCTTGAGTGTTTTAAGGTGATTTCAAACGTGATTTCAAGGTTCTATTCATAGTTTCTTGCGTTTTCAAGTTATTTGAATTGTTTTTATGGCATTTTGAGCGTTTTAAAGTGGTTTTGAGTGTTTCAACATCATTTGAAGACTGTCACGATAGATTCTTGCGTTTTCAAGCTATTTGAGGCTGTTATATGATGTTTTTACAATGTTTTGTTCATTTTTGTGTGTTTTGAAGAGATTTAAGTTGTTTTTTATGTGTTTTCTTTACATTTTCTTGTGTTTTTAATTGTTTTAAGGTCATTGTAAGATTTTTATCGTAGTATCTTGCGTTTTCAAGTTATTTTGAGGTTATTTTATGATGCTTTTACCGCTTTTCATTCGTTTTTGATTGTTTTAAGGTCATTTTAAGGCTCTTTTGATATATTTCTGTATTTTCAAGTTATTTCACTATTTTCAGTGTTTTATGCTTATTTCAAGGCCCTTTTCACAGTTTCTTGCATTTTCATGCTATTTTAGGTTGTTTTATGATGTGTTTAGCATTTTCATGTGTTTTTGAGTGTTTTTAGCCATTTCAAGGCTCTTTTGATAGATAATTGCGTTGTCACGATATTTGAGGCTGTTTTGTAGTGTCTTTTCCACTTTTCATTTGTTTTTTGTGTTTTAAAGAGATTTGAGTCATGTTTAAGGTGTTTTTAGTTTTTGCAAGTGTTTTTGAGTGTTTTAAACTCATTCCAAGGCCCTTTTCATAGTTTCTTGTATTTTCAAATTATTTGAGGTTGTTTTACGGTAGCTTTATCCATTTCATTTGTTTTTGAGTATCGTAAGGTCATTTCATGACTCTTTTGATACATTCTTGCGTTTTCTAGTTAGTTGAAGCTATTTTACGATGTTTTTGTAACTTTTCTGCGGCTTTTGTGTGTTTTGAAGAGATTTGAGTTGTTTTTATGGTGTTTCTAGCCGTGTCAAGTGTTTTTGAGTGTTTGGCACTTATTTCAAGGCCTTTTGTTTACACTTTCTTGTATTTTCAGGCTATTAGAGGTTGTTTTATGGTGTTTTTATCTTTTTCATGAGTTTTTGAGTGTTTTAAGGTCATTTCAAGGCAAATTTGATAGATTATTGAGTTTTCTAGTAATTAGAGGCTGTTTTGTGGTGTCTTTTCCACTTTTCATTTGATTTTGTGTGTTTTGAAGTTATTTGAGTTGTTTTTAGGGTGTTTATAGTTTTTGCAAGTGTTTTTCAGTGTTTTACCACTTTTCATTCCTTATTGTGTGTTTTCAAAAGATTTGAGTTATTTTTATTGTATTTTTACCCTTTCCAAATGTTTTTGTGTTTTAAGGTTATTTCAAGACTCTTTTCCTACTTTCTTGTGTTTACAAGTTGGTTGCGTTGTTTTTGTGTTGTTTTTAGCCTTTTTAAGTGGTATTGAGTGTTTAAAGGTCATTTCAACGCTCTTTTGATAGATTTTTGCTTATTTAAGTTGTTTGAGGCTGTTTTATGGTGTTTTAAACACTTTTCATTCGTTTTTGTGTGTTTTGAAGAAATTTGAGTTGTTTATGTGGTGGTTTTAGCAATCTCCTGTGTGTTTGACTCTTTTAAGGTCCTTTTAAGGCTATTTTCGTTGTTTCTTGCGTTTTCAAGTTATTTGAAGTTGTTTTACGGTGTTTTTAGCCATTTCATGGTTTTTTCAGTATTTTAAGGTCATTCCAAGGCACTTTTGACAGATTCTTGCATTTTAAAGTTATTTGAAGTTGTTTTATGGTGCTTATACCACTTTTAATTCGTTTTTCCATGTTTTGAAGGTATTTGAGTGGTTTTTTTATGGTGTTTTTAGCCTTTCCAATTGTCTTTGATTGTTTTAAGGTCATTCCAAGTCTTTTTTGATAGATTTTTGCGTTTTAAAATTATTTGATGTTGTTTTATCGTGTTTTCCCCACTTTTCATTCGTTTTTGTTTAATTGGAAAAGATTTGTGTTGTTTTTATGGTGTCTTTAGCCTTTTCTAGTGGTATTAAGTGTTAAGAGGTCATTTCAATGCTCGTTTGTTAGATTCTTTCAGTTTCAGATTATTTGAGGTTTTTTTTTTCGTGATTTTACCATTTTTCATTCTCTATCGTGTGTTTTGAAGAGAATTGAATTGTTTTGACGGTGTTTTTAGCTTTTTCAAGTGTTTTTGAGTGATTTTTTCCCATTTCAATGCTCTTTAAATTGTTTCTTGCGTTTTCAAGTTATTAGAGTTGTTTTTATGGTGTTTTTTTTCCTACTGGTTTTGAGTGTTTCAAGGTCTTTTCAAGCCTCTTTTGATTATTTCTTGTGTTTTGAAGTTATTGGAGGCTGTTTTATGCTGTTTTTATCACTTTTCATTCGTATTTGTGTGTTTTGACGGTATTTGATTTGTTTGTATGGTGTTTCTAGCCTTTCAAGTGTTTTGAGTGTTTTAACCTCATTTCAGGGCTCTTTTCCTAGTTTCTTGCGATTTCAAGTTATTTGAGGTTGTTTTATGGTGTTCCTGGCCTTTTCATGTGTTTTTGAGTGTTTTAAGGTCGTTCCAAGGATTTTTTTGATTGATTCTTGCGTTTTCATGCTATTTGAGGTTGTTTTATGACGAATTTACCTAGTTTCATTCGCCAGTTAGTGTTTTGACGAGGTTTGAGTTGTTTTATCGTGTTTTTAGCCTTATCATTTGTTTTTAAGTGTTTCAAGGTCATTTCAAGGACCATTTCATAGTTTCTTGTGTTTTAAAGTTATTTGAGATTATTTTATGGTGTTTTTAACCTTTTCATGTGTTTTTGAGTGTTTTGAAGTCATTTTAAGGCACTTTTGATAGATTCTTGCATTTTCAAGTTATTTGAGGCTATTTATGGTGTTCTTAGCACTTTTAATTCGTTTTTGTGCGTTTTGAAGGTATTTGAACTGTGTTTTTATGGTGTTTTTAGCCTTTCCATATGTTTTTGATTGTTTTAAGGTCATTCAAGGCTCTTTTAATAGATTCTTGCATTTTAAAGTTATTTGAGGCTATTTTACGATGTTTTAACCACGTTTCACTCGTTTTTTACTGTTTTGAAGAGAATTGGGTAATTTTTTTTGGTGTTTTTTCCCTTTTGATGTGTTTTAAGGTCATTTATGGCTCTTTTCCATGTTCCTTGTGCTTTCAATTTATTTGAGGTTCTTTTATGGTGTTCTTGGCCTTTTCATGTGTTTTTGAGTGTTTTAAGGTCATTGTAAGTCGCTTTTGATATATTTTAGGGTTTTCAAGGTATTTGAGGCTGTTTTATGGTGTTTTAAACCTTTTCAAATGCTTTTGAGTGTTTTAAGCTCATTTCAAGGGTCTTTTCTTAGTTTGTTGTGTTTTCAAGTTATTTGAGTTGTTTTTATGATGTTTTTAGTGGTTTTGAGTGTTTCAAGGTCATTTCAAGGATCTCTTGATAGTTTCTTGCGGTTTCATGCTATTTGAGACTCTTTAATTGTGTTTTTACCACTTTTCGTTCATTTTTATGTGTTTGAAGTGATTTGAGTAGTTCTTACGGTGTTTTTAGCCTTGTCACATGTTTTCGAGTGTTTTAAGGTCAATTGAAGGCTCTTTACGTTGTTTCTTTCGTTTTCGCGTTATTTGAGGTGTTTTTATGGCTTTTTAGCCTTTTAAAGTGGTTTTCAGTGTTTCAAGGTCATTTCGAGTGTTTTTTTATAGTATCTGGTGTTTTCAAACTATTTGAGGCTGCTTTTTGATGTTTTTACAACTTTTCATTTGCTTTATAGTGGTTTGACGAGATTTGGGTTGTTTTATGCTTTTTTTAGTTTTATTCATGTGTTTTAGAGTGTTTCAAGGTCATTTGAAGTTTAATTTCGTAGTTTCTTGTGTTTTTAAGTTATGTGAGGTTAGTTTATGGTGTTTTTAGCCTTTTCATGTGTTTTTGAGCGTTTTAAGTCATTTCATGGTTCTTTTCATAGATTCTTGCATTTTCAAGTTATTTGAGTTGTTTTTATCGTGTTTTTAGCGTTTTCAAGTTTTTTTTAGTGTTCTAAGCTAATTTCAAGGCCCTTTTTGTAGTTTCTTGCACTTTCAAGTTATTTTAGGCTGTTTTATGGTGTTTTAGGCTTTTCGAGGGTTTTTGAGTGTGTTCAAGTCATTTCAAGGCTCTTTTATGGCATTTTTACCACTTTTCATTCGGTTTTGTTTGTTTTGAAGAGATTTGTGTAGTTTTTATGGTGTTTTTGACCTTTTCATGTGCGTTTGAGCGTTTTAAGGGCAATTCAAGGCTCTTTTCATGGTTTCTTGCATTTTCAAGTTATTCAAGGTTGTTTTATAGTGTTTTAACCATTTTTCATTCATTTTTGAATGATTTAAGGTCATTTCAAGGCTCTTTTGATATATATTGTTGATTTTGAAGTTATTAGAGGCTGTTTTATGGTGATTTTTCCACTTTTCATTCGTTTTTGTGTGTTTTGATGAGATTTGAATCATTTTTATGGTGTTTTTAGCTCTTTCAAGTGTTTTTGAGTGTTTTAAGCTCATTTCAAGGCCTTTTTTCACATTTTCTTGCATTTTCAATTTATATGAGGTTGTTTTATTGTGGTTTTTTCCTTTTCATGTGTTTTTGAGTGTTTTAAGCTCATATCAAGGCCCATGTGATAGATTCTTGCATTTTCAACTTAGTTGAGTTTATTTTACGGTATTTTTACAACCTTTTCACCTTTTTGTGTGTTTTGAAGAGATTTGAGTTGTTAGTATTGTGTTTCTAGCCTTATCAAATTTTTTGGGTGTTTTGAAGTCATTTCCTGGCTCTTGTGATACATTATTTCCTTTTCAAGTTAATTGAGGTTGTTTTTGGCCTTTTCAATTATTTTTGGGTGTTTTAAACTCATTTCAAGACCCTATTCACAGTTTCTTGCGTTTTCAAGTTATAAGTGATTGTTTTGTGATGTTTTTAACCTGTTCAAATGATTTTAAGTGTTTCAAAGTCATTTCAAGGCTCTTTTGAAAGATTTTTTTTGCGGTATTCAAGCTATAAAAGGTAGTTTTATGGTGTTTTTAGCACTTTTCATTCGTTTTTGTTTACGTTTTTTTGAAGAGATTTGAATTATTTTTATGGTGTTTTTTTTCATGTGTTTTTGAGTGTTTTAAGTTATTGTACGGCTATGTTCGTAGTTTCTTGCGTTTTCAAGGGATTTTAGGTTGTTTTTTACTGTTTCGAAGAGATTTGAGTTTTTTTTTTTTTTGGTGTTTTTGGCTTTTTCATAGTTTCTTGCGATTTCAAGATATTTGAGGTTGTTTTATGTTGTTTTAAGCATTTTCATGTCTTTTTGAGTCTTTTAACGTCATTTCATGGCTCTTTTGATAGGTACTGTCGTTTTAGAGAGATATGAGGTTGTTTTAGGATGTTCATAAACCTTTTTCATATTTTTTTGTGGTCTTTAAAAGATTTGAGTTATTTTTAAGGTGTGTTTAGCCATTTCAAATGTTTTTGAGTGTTTTAAGGTGATTTCAATTTTTTTTATTGTTTATTGCGTTTGCAAGGTATTTGAGGTTTTTGATGGTGCTTTTTTTTTACGCCTTTTCATTCGATTTTGTGTGTTTTTATAATTTTTAAGGTGTTTTTTGGCATTTCAAATGATTTGAGTTGTTTTTATAGTTTTTTCGCCCTTTACATGTTTTTTTTGAGTGTTTTAAAGTCATTCTAAGGCTCTTTTCATAGTTTCTGGCGTTTTCAATTTGTTTAAGGTTGTTTCATGGTGTTTTCAGTTTTTTCAAGTGTTCTTGAGTGTTTTATGGTCATTTCAAGGCCCTTTTCACTGTTGTTTTTAAGCTTTTTGAGGTTTTCAAGAAATTTGAGTTGTTTTTACGTGTTTTTAGCCTTTTCAAGTGTTTTTGAGTATTTAAAGCTTATTTTAAGGCTCTTTTCCCAATTTCTTGCTTTTTCAACTTATTTGAGGTTGTGTTGTGGTGTTTTTAGTCTTTTCATATGTTTTTGAGTCTATTAAGGTCATTTCAAGGTTCTTGATAGATTCTTCCGTTTTCAAGTTATTTGAGGCTATTTTGTGGTGTTTTTACCACTTTCTAATTGTTTATGTGTGTTTTGAAGAGATTTGAGTTTTTTTATAATCTATTTTCCAGTTCAAGTGCTTTTGAGTGTTTAAAGCTCATTTGAAGTGTCTTTTCATAGTTTCTTTCATTTTCAAGTTTTCTAGTTGTTTTAATGGTGTTTTTAGCCTTTTCATGTGGTTTTGAATTTGTCAAGGTCATTTGAAGCATCTATTGATAGATTCTTTTGTTTTCAACCTATTTTAGTCTATTTTATAATGTTTGTACCACGTTTCATTCGTTTTTTATTGTTTTGACGATATTTGAATTGTTTTATAGTGTTTTTAGCCTTTTCATGTGTTTTTGAGCATTCCAAGGTCATTTCAAGGCTCATTTCGTAGTTTCTTTCGTTTTTGAGTTATTTGAGGTTATTTTAAGGTGTTTTTAACATTTTGAAGAGATTTGAGTTGTTTTATAGTGTTTTTTTTTTCCATTTCAAGTGCTTTTGAGTATTTTAAGCTCATTTCATAGTTTCTATCGTTTTCAAGTTTTTTACTTGTTTTAACGGTGTTTTTAGCCTTTTCATGTGGTTTTGAGGTTTTTAAGCTCATTTAAAGCATCTATTGATAGATTCTTTTCATGGTCATTCATTTTTTTTTTCCTTTTCAAGTGTTTTTGATTGCTTGATACCCGTTACAAGGGTTTTTTCACAGTTTCTTGCGTTTTCAAGTTATTTGAGGGATTATGGTGTTTTTAGCCTTTTCATGTGTTTTTGAGTGTTTCAAGGTCATTTCAAGGCTCATTTCATAGTTTGTTTCGTTTTCGAGTTATTTGAGGTTATTTTAAGGTGTTTTTAACATTTAATGTGTTTTTGAGTGTTCTAATGTCATTTGCGGCAGTTTTATGGTGTTTTTATCACTTTCCATTAGTTTTTCTTTGTTTTGAACTAGTGGAGTAGTTTTTCGGCGTTTTTATCTGTTTTTAAGTGTCTTAAGGTCATTCCAAGGTTCTTTTGATAGATTCTTATATTTATAAGTTATTTGAGGCTGTTTTATGAAGTTTTTAACAATGTTTAACAATGTGTTCAATACAGTGATGGATGTTGTTGAAAAGACCAAAGACAATAACAGTTGAAGAAAAGATTTGGAACTCTACTGCATGAGGCCTCAATTTCACGTGGTTAAAAGTGTTGGTAATTTTGGTAATCCACATTTATTGATGCCGAGAGCTTCTTTCATTCTGGAGAAGAAACAGAGGAAGTTTTTGTATGAGTGGGTGAAGGGTCTGCAGTTTTCAAATGTTTATGCTTTCAACCTACATCGTTGCATTCGAGAGCCCGAATGGCAGTTAAGAGGCATGAAAAGTAGTGATTGTCCTGTGTTCATGCAGCGATTCATCCCTGTTGCCTTTAGGGAGTTTTCGCGACCCAATGTTTGGAAAGCGTTGACGGAGCTGAGCCAGTTTTTGAGGAACTTGTATGCAAATTATATTACTCGTAGTGACATGGATCGGTACAGAGGTTCATTCCAGAGATAATTTGCAAGTTGGAGAGGCTGTTTCCTCCTAGTTTTCTCAACTCTATGGAACATCTCCCAATCCATTTGCTGTAGGAGGTGAAGATAGCCGGACCTGTACATTACCGGTGGATGTATGTCTTCGAAAGGTAGCAATATGCATTCAGTGGCTTTCCATGGAGCCTGTTATGCATATGTGAAATTGATACACTATGTGTTTCTAGGTTTTTGTTTCATCTAAAACAAAAACTTGGGAATAAATCACATGTGGAAGGTTCTATATGTGAAGCTTAGCTTTTAGAGGAAGCTTGTAACTTCGCGAAGTTGTATTTTCCCGAAAGCGTGGACTCAAAGGCTAATGATCTTCCTCGGTGTGCTAGAAAAGATGGACATGATAAAGAAGCTCCTGATCTTCTAGATGTATTTCGCAGAAATGGAGGATATGCTCCAATTGAGAAGAAGAAGAAGAAGAAGAAGAAAACTAAAAAAGGACACAAGAAGCTCACACTTGACGATCGAGATGTCGAGGCAGCTCATAGATATGTTTTGAACAACTGCGAGCTTGTTACATCATTGGAGAGGTATTTAATCCAAGTACTAATCAAATGTGAATAAGTAATGCTCAGAAATACACAAAACGAAGCTTATCTTTATTGATGTATGTCCCGTTTATGAAAGATTGTTTGAGGAGGACATGGTTAGAAATGGTTCAGTGAACACAGCCCAACAAGCATGGACCAAGGGTCGTCATATTTGGCCGGTTTTGTTGAAAAATCATGCGATGTGGCTCCAAGGCAATGATATCATCAAAACAATAGCTTCTGGACCTGCGATTTATGTGGACAAGTTCAAACAATATGTGGTGCATGACTTTCTTTTTGACACATACGAACGGGAAAAAGGAAAAGCAACGGCGAACTGGGGAGTGTGCCTGAAAGGGGATGGTGATCTGGACTATTATGGGATCCTCATTGATATTGTCAAACTTCAATACAACGCTCCAGGATTTAGAAGTCTGGAAACAGTCTTATTCAAGTGTGAGTGGTTTGATTCTGTCTCGGGATTGAATGTTCATCCTAGCTATGGGATTGTGAACATTGATCGGACATAAAGATATAGAGGTCTTTATGATCCTTTTGTCCTCGCCATACAAGTTATCCAGGTCTACTACGCTCCTTATCCAGGGTATGCACCACGGCAATCCAAGCGGTGGGCAGTCTTTAAAACGAAATCAAGATCAACAATTGATGCAACGGAAGCCATGGAAGATGCATATCAAGAAGACTTGACTATGAATCCACCTATTCTTGAAGCTTTGGATCAAGAAGATTAGGAGAATAATGATGATAATGATGATGAGATAGAAGAAGAAGAAGAGGTAGAGGAAGTAGAAGACGAGACAGAAACAGAAGAGGAGGCTACAGAAGAAGAGGAAGAAGAAGAAGATGGGGAGTATGTTCAGAATGATGATGATGTGGACGATGGCGAAGAAGAGGAATAAAGGTTTTCCTCATCAAAAAATGTTTTTCAAAATATAAACATCACATCGTTTGACACTTGCAATAATTACTTCATATCAAATTAATACAAGCAAAAATATTTTATATTATTTCAGAGGTACGTCTTCTTCTTCTGGATCTAGAGGAAGGCGTCGAGCCTCTCGTGGAGGCTCAAGATCTCGTGGAGCGTCAGTCTCCTATGGAGGGAGGAGCCAGGATCGAGGTTTCATCCTGGCAACGAGATCACTTCACGGGCAGCACATCTTGATGCCTCTCAATTTGACATCATGGCACCAACCCCAGTATTTGAGGATTAGTTTCGAAAGCCAACGGAGGCATCTAAAATATCTCCACACGTATCTACCATCGGGCTGTCATCTATTGGTGGTAGTGTACGTTCTCGTAGATCTCACGGGACAGATCCTAATCTTAACAGTCCCCTACATCCTGACACACATTGGTACGTATTTTTTCATGTTTCGATCTTTATGATTTTCTTTCATGTTTTCTTTCTTCCTATGTTTCCTAATATCATCGTACTTTAAATCATTTGTAGGTTTCATCATGGTGATGCATCCAGAGGAACAATTACTTCATTCCAGGCTTTCTATGAGGAGCCATGGATGAATTTTGGAGAGATCCCCACGGTTATTCGGGATCGTATGTTCAGATTTTTCCCGGTATGTGTTTAAGTTTAATTTTTCATTTTTTTATGTTCAATTTCTTAGTCTTTCTGATATATATAGTTTATAAGCTATTTTTTCTTTATTGCAGACATTGTTTACTTTGTATTCCTTCTTCGATTCCCAAGTACGTACAGCTTGGGAGGCCAAGTTGAATGAGCGTATGTGGGACTTAGTGTACATGACGCGACTGGTTCTTCAGAGGTGCGACGACATTGAAACATATTTCCAGTCCCTTGTATCAGTGCCGATGATGCTCTCCGGGTATTCTGGAGGTCGTACTGGCAGGAAAGTCACTATCTGATATTCACATGGCCCATGAGACAGCGAATCGTTTTCGGGTAAGAATTATAAATCCAATTATTTCAGTACTTGTTACCTTTATAATTATAATTTTTTTTAGCTAACTCATTATTATGAAATTCGAAGGATTCATTTTTAGAGCAATTCACTCAACATCTAGGGTTGCAGGCCGACTCGTCTATGGATCCGAAGGCCTCCCAGCAGTAGCTTGTGGCAGCCGCTTCCCAAACATAGATCGAGATCGCTAAGCCACAGAAGGGAAGTGTGTACAGTATTGAGTCGGCTGTCAGTCAGTTCTGCCCGAAGAGCCAGCTGTCTGCTATCTCTAGGTCACAGTCACAGTCTGCTCATGGCTCTGGATTATCACTGGAGGAGCATGAGCAATTGCAGCAGTAGGTTCTCACCCAGCAGTAGGCAATGGAGAGGATGCAGGCTTAGATTGCTTTTGATGAGACAAATGGACACGAACGCCAATTCCACCTATCAGACAACAAAGGGTACCACTGATATGCCTAGATTTCCTTCGGGTCCAGACGATGATTTCTATCCTACGGAGCAGCGACGTCATGGATTAGACGGCCATTGACATCTGTTTTGCTGTACATATTACATGTTTATGTTTCTTTTGGACATGATTTTGATTTGCATTTTGTACAGATTTGATTCGAAATTGTATTCTTTAAATAGGTACCTATATTTTACTGAGTTATATATATATATATATTAAAATTATTTTCTGTAAACAAAACTATAAATTTTTCAACGGAATCCGTCGCAATAATTAATTTCACAGAATTAATTATAACTCAATATGCGACGGATGCCGTCACAGTATTTTAATTCTACTGCGAAGGATGCTGTCATAACATTTATTATTTCCCTTTTTTAATTACCAATAAAAACATAGTAATAAATACTTTTAATAACAATTTGCAGCGGCATTCGTCGCAGAATAAATAGGTATTTTAAAATATTATTTTGCACCAGAAAAAGTCAATCCGTCGCAATTAATTTTGGTTCTGTGATGGATCCGTCGCAAAATCATGGTTTTGCGACGTGATATGTTGCGACGGAGATTACGTCTACAACAGATTTTTCCCTTATTGCAACGAAAAGTTTCCATCGCAAAGTGGGGCAGTTTTTTGTAGTGAATTCAAATGAGCATAAAATACTAAAAAACAGTTCACAAGGCTAAAAAGACCATAAAAACAACTCAAATCGCTTCATAACACTCAAAAACTCATGAAAAGTTCAAAAACACCATAAAACAACTCAAATCTCTTCAGAACAGACAAAAACGAATGCAAAGATGTAAAAACACCTTAAAATAGTCTCAAATAGTTTGAAAATGAAAGAATCCAAACAGCCTTTAAATGACCTTGAAACACTCAAACCCACTTGGAAAGGCTAAACCACCATAAAAACGGCTTAAATCTCTTAAAAACCTCAAAAACAAATGAAAAAGGCCAATAAATAAAATATAGCAACCTCAAATCTCATCAAAAAACAAAAATCAATCAAAAGAGCGTTTAGATGACCTTAATACACTCAAAAAAATTTGAAAAGGATAAAGACACTATAAAAACATCTAAAATCTCTTCAAAATACACAAAAATGAATGAGAGCCTTGAAATTACCTAAAGATGAAAACAACCTATCAAAAGAGCCTTGAAATAATCTTAAGACAATCAAAAACACTTGAAAAGGCTATAAACATCATAAAAACAAATCAAATGTCTTAAAAACCTCAAAAACAAACGAAAGGCGTCAAATAAACATCATAAAACAACATCAAATTTCTTGAAATTGCAAGAACATATCAAAAGAGCCTTGAAATGACCAAAAAAATAATTCAAATCTCTTCAAAACACTCAAAAACAAATGAAAAGTGATTAAAAAAAAACACCATAAAAACAGCCTCAAATAACCTGGAAATGCAAAAATCAACTAAAAAAACCATTGAAATGACCTTAGTCTTTTTCATTTGCTTTTGAGGTTTTGAACGGATTTAAGTTGCTTTTGTGGTGTTTTTAGCCTTTTTCATTATTTTGAATATTTTAAGGTCATTTCAAGGGTCAATTGATAGATTCTTGTGTTTTAAAATTATTTGAGGTCAGTTTATGCTATTTTTACCACTTGCCATTCATTTTTTAGTGTTTTTAAAGAGATTTGAGTGGTTTTTTTGGTGTTTTCAGTTTTACATATGTTTTTGTGTGTTTTAAAGTCATTTCAAGTGTGTTTTAATAGATTCTTGCATTATGAAGAGATTTAAGGTTGTTTTATGATGTTTATTATCGCTTTTCATTTACTTTTTTTGCTTTTAATAAATTTTATTTGTTTTTATGGTGATTTTTGCCTTTTCAGGTGTTTGCTAGTGTTTTAAGTTCATTTCAATATTTTTTTGACATATTCTTGCATTTTCAAGTTATTTGAGGTTGTTTTTTTTTTTTTTTTTGTGTTTTAACCTTTTTTCATTCCTTTTTGAGTGTTTTGAAGAGATTTGTGTTGTTTTCATGATGTTTTTAGCCTTTTGAAGTGTTTATGAGTGTTTTAAAGTCATTTCAAGGCTGTTTTCATTGTTTTTTGTGTTTTGAAGTTTTTTTAGGTTGCTTTATGGTGTCAATAGAACCTCAAAAACAAATGAAAACGGCTTATGATCATCATGAAATAACCTCAAATCTTTTCAAAACGCATATAATTATCAAAAGAGCCTTTAAATGAACGCATAACATTTTAAAACACATGAAAAGTGTAAAAGAAAATCATAAAACAACCTTAAATAACTTGAAAACGCACGAAACAAGGAAAAGAGCCTTGAAATGAGCTTAAAACACTCAAAAACACTTTAAAAGGCTATAAACACCATAAAACAACTCAAATCTCTTCAAAACACACAAAAACGAATGAAAAGTGGTAAAAATATCATAAAACAACCTCAAATAACTTGAAAACGCAAGAATCTATCAAAGGAGTATTGAAATGACCTTAAAACACTCAAAACTGAAAAAAAAATGTAAAAACATCATAAATCAACCACAAATAACTTGAAAACGCAAAAAACAACAAAGAGAGACTTCAAAATGACCTTAAAACACTCAAAAACACATGAAAAAAGGTAAAAACACCATAAAAGAGCCTCAAATAGGTTGAAAACGCAAGAATCTATTAAAAGAGCCTAGAAATGACCTTGAAACACATAAAAACACATGAAAAAGGTAAAAACGCTATAAAAATAACTCAAATCTCTTCAAAACACTCAAAAACGAATGAAAAGTGGTAAAAACTCCATAAAACAACCTCGAATAGCTTGAACACGCAAGAATCTATCAAAAAAGCCTTGAAATGACCTTGAAACACTCAAAACCAATTTAAAAAAAGCTACAAACTGATGTGTATGAAATCACACATCATGTCGTTATTCTAAACTTTTGTTTTTATTCCCTTTAAATTGTCTAAATTGTGTTTTTAGTGTCGTTTTGCCTTGGAATGTTGGTACTGCTGTGT
>JAOVYX010020097.1:0-17507 GCA_035668315.1 Drosera spatulata
CTTCCTACCACTTAACCTAGCTCTTGAGTCCAAAAGCTCTTTCCGTCGATCCTGTCCTTATCCAATACTCTTCCTAGTGGGGCTTGTTTAGCTTGATTCATGCTTAGTTTTATCACATGTTATGGATTGATTCGACGTACTTTTGTGCACATTCGTATTGATTTAGTCTGATTTGCCATATTTGCGAGCGTTGATACTTTGATGTGATTCGCAAGAAAAAACGAGCAAAAGGATAATTAAAGGCGTCGAAAACGAAGCATGATCGAGCAAAGGACAAAGCGTGAAGAAAATAGAAGGGATGTGAGAATCGTGAAACCAAGAATTCCCTCAAAGCGATGGCACTCAGGCGGGAGCCTGTCTGAGCACGAAGTGAGAAACCAGCGTTTTAATCAAAGCGACCGGGCGCAAGCCAAGTTCACGTCCAGGCGCGGTTCACCTTTTCCTGCCAAATTTTCATAAAATCTCTAACCAAGAAGATTAATTTCTCTAAATGGGGTAAAAAATGCCCCGAAGCTTCAACAATTTTTCCAGATTTTCTGGCATGAATTCAAACTAGCATAACTTTCTCGTTTCTTAACCAAATTGAGTGATTCTTGATTCATTGAAACCGTCAGGAAGTCCTCTATAATTTTTTTAAAGACTCATTTACTGATCAAGCTATAACTAGAGTCAAAACGCATTCTAATGTCGAATGTCAAAGCTGTCCAGAAACTGGTATGGTTGGTTTGCTAATTTTTCATGTTTTACCCAATCAATTCAATCTCAAATGATCTAAAACTTCATAAATATAACATTTATTTAGTTCTTATCATGTTTGTTTAGTTTTAGGCTTGTTTGATACATAAAATCTTAGGTTTTCGGGTCTCACGGGCATAACTCGTTTTTTACCTCATAAATACATTTCAACCATCCGTGGCTTGTTTTCCTTGTTATTTTTCTTGTTTTTCGATCACATATGATCAGTTAAAGGTTATGAAAAGAGAAGGAAAAACTCACCCTTTTATTGAAACGGATTTGAGCATGTTTTGCTTTCCTTTGACGTGATTAGCTCGACTTCACTCTTCTTTATTTTGTGGCTCGTGTCCCCCTCTCTCGGTCTATTCTCCTTCCTCTGATTATGATCCTTCTTGCGTCTTTGCCTTCTCTACCACCTTGTTGTGTTATTTGAGTCAAAAGAAAAATAAGGAGAAGAGAGAACAAGAGGAAGAAGAGAGAGAAATGAAGAAGAGAGTGAGGGAGTCTTGGTGTTGATGTTGGGTGGAGAAGTGGTGGCCTTGATAGTGGAGTGGGTGTAGAAGGCTTGGTGGTGGAGTGGGTGTAGTGGGCTTGGTGAAAGAGTTAGGCGTAGTGGGCTTGGTAGTGGAGTGGGTGTAGTGGAAAAAAAAGAGAGGGAAAGAGGAATTGGTGGGGTAATTCGAAAAACGAAAACATCCCCGTTCCGTTTAATCATAGGACCGGTTAATCCCACATCTACCACAGCCTTCGCTCAAATTTTACCACCACGCTCAAAAATCATGTTATGAATTAACATATAATTTTCCAAATTTTTTCTGCGACAAAAGGTTATCCCAACTTCGTCACGAATTTTAAAGTTATTAGCGTAACGTTAAGTCTCAAAACTTTGAGACGAGATTCGTTTCTTATTTTTAATTTATTATAAAAGAGAAAATACATATTTTCGTTACGTTTATTAATTTTTGAACTGTTATTTGATCATAATTTTTATATTTATTTGATCGTAATTTTTCGGGGTTTTACACTTCACATATGGAAAGTTCAAAATATCCCGCATAATTGAACGGTTGATGTTGAAGTGTAAAATTTATAAATTTGTCGACATTCCGAGCATATTTTTCACAAAAAGCCCTGTCGACTAGTTGTTCATACATTCAAGTTTTATCATACTTTAATGATAAATCCAAATCTATAACTGTCTACACAAAGATCAACCGAATCAATAAAAATCTAAATCATAACTATTTTTAGTTTTTAAAAAATAAATTAGATATACTAAAATTAAATTACATGCAGCAAAATTAAGTTCACATATATTGCAATGTTATAGTTACCTATTTAGGTCAATTTCATGTTTTATGTAACCAGATGAAAACTTCACATACACTACATAAACAACACTTAAATATTACAATGTCATTAAAACCCTTTTTTTTTTTTGCTCGAATAGACATTTCATGTAACTAGATAATAAATTTGTCTTCACTACATAAGCATCACAATTTCATAATTTTAGGCTTTAAGAAACTAGCAACTCGACCAACCAAATAAATTCATACAAATTCTATCATCTAAACCATTTCTCAATAAATCATTTCTCAACCAATTCGCAACTCATCCAAATCATCGGTTGTAATACCCGAGAATTTTGAAAGTTTTGAGACGAATATATAACGTAACGATTTTAAAATAAATCGTGCTTAAAGGTTATATATTTAAATCTAAGAAAATATTTGATTAATTAAATCAAATATGATGATGGAATGTTTGGGATGATTAGTTGAACGCGCCAATAAACGTTACGAACAAATAACGTTATATACGTTGCGCACAAGGACTATCGAATTAATCCCAAAAATAATGAATTATGACTCGGAAGGTTATATTCTCATACACGGAATAAATCTAACGATCCAAATGGATTTTTTCGTGGATTAATATTATGAAATTTGGGTGAATAATGGACCGAATGAGTCGTTTCGTGGGACGAAATATGGGATAAACACACACACACACTTCTCTTTTTCTTCCACCCAAACCCACTCCCGCCTACCTTCACCACTTCTCCTACCTCCATCACCATTCACAAACATTCTGATCTCCCTGCCGGCCTCCTCCTGCACCCACCAGCAGCACCATCGTCATCAATATCATCATCAACAACAACACCATCATCAACGTCATCATCACTCCACTGTTTCGTCAACATCACTTTGATCATCTTTGCATCATCACCAAGACGAAGGCAGCAGCAAGCCGGGGGGAGGATCAGCGTCGGCAGTACGGCTAGGGGACGCCAACGGATCAAACCGTGTGCTCGTGTGTTTAAGAAAACCAAACGCGTTCGAGGTAACCTCACTCGTCCAATAGACCTCTTTTAATCATTCACATGATTCAAACACGTCCGTGCATGCTTTGGGATGTGTATATGCTGTGTTTGATGTGTTTATGATGATTTGGTTGCTTAAAAACGTGAATTGGGCGTTCCGTGGACGGGCAGGGGGGTTTCCTGGAGGTTCTAGCCTGAGATCCGTCGCGGCCGCGACGAGGGGAAAATCAGAGAATTTTCTGCACAACGCCCGATCGCACCCGTGACGGCCTTTTGTTCAGGAAAAATACCTTTTCGAGCCCCGAACATTAAACATAAACGCGTATTTGAGATATATAACACCTACGCATGGAAACAAATCGTCAAACGTGCATAAACGATCACGTTTGACATGTGATGGGGTATTTGGGGTTGAAATGAATTACAATGTACCCTTATAATGTACATACCCTCAGGAGAAATAAATGAAAGCAGCCGCTAAATGATTAATAGAAAGGGAACGGGGGATGTGGAGCATAGTTACACTATCCGTGTGAACTAAAGAAATGCAAACAAATAAGAAATATCGCCTCCTTGAACTGATAAGGATGGCATTGACATTCCTTGTGGATCATTGGTCGTTTTCTTGAATTTATTGAGAAGGTCGAACATGGTGTCCCTTCTTCGATCCATTGCGATCATCTGTATCTTTGATTAGCCTTGGTGACTTGGGTTTGAGTCATTGCACTCCTGTATTGTCATCTGAGTCAACGTCACGGGAGAAAACTAGCTTGGGAGCGATGGGCGTTCCTCATCCTCTTTGCATGCTTGCAGCGGCTTCTACACTGTTGTGGCGGGGCCATGGGTTACTCTCTGTAGGGAGGCCCAAATTACCTCAATGCTGGCAAACGATACCACATTGAATGCGCACAAGAGGTGCAAGGCGACGTACAGGGTAGGCAGGTGCGAAAACAGGATCTGTTGGGAAACCCGGATGACAATTGACATTTTATCTTATCTCTGTACTCCGAGTCAGTCATATCCTTGGAGTTGTTGCTGCTTTTGAGTCGAGTAATAAACCCTAATTAAATACGAAATAAAGGAATGACTCCTAAAAGCGATACAAAGCCATATAAAGAGATGAAAAACGATGTTGTGTGATATGGCGCCCATATTTTCCTATATATATAAAAATATTTTAGGGATTTTCGGCGGTCGCCATAACCGTTAGCGGAAGTTCCCTGTAATTGGGATTCATACACCAGAGGTTGCTGAGCTTCATTGGCTCACGGTTATGTTTTTCAATTGCAGGTATGCCCCCAGCAGCACCTGAAGGCTCTTAGAGAGAGCTTGCATGCTTTAGATGATCACTTGCACTACGGATATTATGACAGATCAGATGTTTATATCGTTTAAATGTAATAAACGATCTGTGTAGCTTCCGCATTAATGATTGTAACTAAACAGGTATTTGAGATTGTAAGATATGATTGTGGTTACTGTTCATAGATCCTTGACTTCTGTACCCTGAAACCCATTCGGTTTGTTTAACCTTGTCACGGACCGGATCCGTGACAGCATAACGCTCACGTGTCTTCCTACGCGGAAAGTCAGGGGCGTTACATCGGTCAATCCCATCAACCAAACCATTATCCAAACCATTTCATCCTGAAATCACATTCACTCCACAATTCATCCAAATCATCATCTAACCCCCATCAACCAAACCACCATCCAAATCATTTTATCCAAAAATACAGTTAACTTTTGAAATGGAGCAATTCATCAAACCAACCCTATTCAAAAAAATCAACCCAAATTTATCAAACCAAACAAATCATCAAACCATATTATTAATTAAATAAATTAAAATCAAATCAATTCAGGGTTAGAGCTAAAGAAATCATACATTGTACGGTTTAGTGTTTTGCACAACAAGGGAAGTTGAAATTGGAGATCGTTGATGCCGGACATCCTCCGATGACGGTTGCTTTTGGCTAATCAGATCCCGACGACCCTCCTGCAATCAATGACAGTTGATTTCGACAAAGAAGGGTGGTGGTTTGGAGAGGAGGAGATAGGAGGGAGACTGTTCACGGGACGATTGATTCCGGCAAGGTTGCTTCCCATAAAGAGGGTGGTGGTCGTCATTGACGGGGTTGGAGACGGGGTTCGTGCGGGGTGTTTGTGATTTTGTGTTGAAAATAGCACCACCAATCAATCTCGTCGCACACAGTACAACCGAGGATCTTCTAAAATAGTTCACACATCCATCTTACCGAAAACAATGCCCGTCGATTTCTTTTGTTGATTCGACTATTACCGAAAACAGTGCGTCCATCGGAAACAATTCATATTAATCTCATCATAAACAGTACTCCTATCGATCTCGTCGCACACAATACATCAGTAGATATTCTAAAACAATTCACCCCATCTATCTTACTAGAAACAATGCCCATCGATCTCATCGAAAATAATATGCTTGTGGATCTCATCAAAAATAGTGCACCTGTGGATCGCAAAGACCATAACCTGATCAACATGTAACAAAAATAAAAATAAAAAATAAAATAACACAATCAAATAACCAAAATGAAAGATCTGGGCACCTCAAAAACTGAATCAAAATCCAAAATTTCCAAATAGGTGGTATTATTAAAGTACTTGTAGTGAGAGCAATGACGATGGCAGCTCATCTAGCGTTGAAATCCTTGAAGATTTCCTCCACTGTTCTTGGATTCGAGGCTTGCTGATGACATTTTATTACGGTTTGTGAATTTGAAATCCATAACTAAAAGGGAAAACGGAGGCTGCAGTAACTGCACACAAGTTAGAAGCAGTCCCTCTTTTAAATTTTAAAAAATTAAATACTTTTAAATTTTATAATAGAGCAATTATTTTTTAAAACATGTTGTTAGCTGTAATTACTGCAATCCCACATTCCCCTAACTAAAATCATAAAGGAAATGAAAAGATATGAAATTGATTGGGGAGATTTTTAAAAAGGAATGATTCGATTCTTAAAAGGACACGAGATTGTTTGTTTTTTAAAAAGAAAAAAAAATCAAAATACTAATTTATAAGTTAGGTATAACTTTTTGAAAAATAATTTTCAAAAATAAGATGTATTGGTAATTTATACTTTTTATTATGTGATTAAAGTACGTAATGTTTAAATAATTAGTGACGTCTCATGATAAATTATTAAAACAATGTTTGATCGTTTCGTTACTCAAAATAAAGTTTCTTTCAACATTTGTGAAAAAAACAAAGTGTTGTAAACCAATGTTTGATCGTTTCGTTACTCAAAATAAAATTTGTTTCAATAATTATGAAAAAATGCGTTGTAAATCAAAGTTTGATCGTCCCTCTATAACTGTTAAAATTTGCTTTGATAAACCTCTGATTCAAATGTTGCGCTTATTATGAGATTGATGTAATAGATGGGGGAATACCAAAAAATTAAAAAATAAACAAACCAAATAATAAAACCAAATGTATCGACTGTAACCAATTAATTATAACAATTATGCCCCTCGTGCATTGCAGTTTGACAATCATGCTCTGCATTTTTGAGAAAGTATGTGCTAAAAAGAAAAATATCTCATTCGGATCAAAATTGAAATACACAGTTTATATTAATTAATATTTCAGGATAATTTTATGAAATTGACAGTTGATTTATTGTACGGCTTGAATTAAGATTTACATCAATCTGTGCGCATAATCATATTGTTGTATACGTATTAAAGTTCAAGGAAATATGGTTTTTATAAAATTATAACGCCCCTAGATTTTCCGTACCGGATGACACGTGGACGTTATGCCGTCACGGACCTAGTCTGTGACAACGCCAAACAAACCAAATGGGTTCAGGGGTATAGATGTCAAGGAAATCATAAATAGTAGCCATTGAGCTTACAATCTCAAATACCTGTTTTAATTACAGCATTGGTGCAAAAGCAATGCAGATCAATTATTACATTAAACAAAATAGACATCTGATCTGCTAGTACACCCGAAAGTACGTGAATTCATCTATATGCATGCAAGCTCACACTAAGAACTTCAGGTGCTGTTGGGGGCATACCTGCAATTGAAAAACATAACCGTGAGCTAATGAAGCTTAGCAACCTCAGGTGTATGAATCCATATTACCGGGATTTTCCGCTAACGGCTATGGCGACCACAAAAAGTCCCTAAAACGTTTTTATATATATAGGAAAATATGGACGCCATATCAACCAGCATCGTTTTATATTGTTTTATATGGTTTCGTATCGTTTTTAAGAGTCATTCCTTTATTTTGCATTTAATTAGGGTTCATGACTTGACTCCGAAATGACATCTCTAAAAAATATGACCGACTCGGAGACAGAGATAGAATGCCAATCGTCAGCCGGGCTACCCAATAGATGATGTTTCCGTACCCGTCTACTCTGTGCGTCGCCTTACACCTCTTGTGCACATTCAATGAGGTATAATTTGTCAGCATTGAGATGATTTGGACCTCCCTGTAGAGAGTAACCCGTGGTACCGTCACTACGGAGTTGAACTCGTTGCATACATGCAAAGAGGATGGGGGATGCCCATCGCTTCCTAACCAGTTCTTACCCGTGACGATGACTCAGAGGATAATAGTGGAGTGCAATGACTCAATCTCAAGGCTATTCAAGAAAAAGCAGATGACCGCAATGGATCAAAGAAGGGACATCATATTCGACCTTCTCAATAATTTCAAGAAAAACGACCAACGATGCAACAGATCTATAAGGGATGTCAATGCTGTCCTTATCAGTTCAAGAAGGCGATATTTCTTATTTGTTTGTTTTTCATTAGTTCACATAGATAGTGTAACTATGTCCCACATTCCTCGTTCCATTTTTATTAATTGGTTATCGGTCGTTTTCATTTATTTACCATGAGGGTATATACATTATAAATTCTAGTTCATTTCGACCCCAAATACCCTAACACATATCAAACGTGATCGTATATGCACGTTTGACGTTATATTTCCATGCGTATAGGTTATACATCTCAAATACGCATTTAGATTTAAGGTTCGATGCACGAAATTGTCGTTTTCTTGGCCAGAAAGCCGTCGCGGCCGTGACTGTTCCGCTGCCCAGAACCTACAGGAAACTCTCTGTCCGACATCACGGATCCCTAAATTCACACTACAACGCATCCAAACCATTGTATATACATTAAACATAGCATAAACACATCCCACACATGTACGGATGTGTTTGAATCGTGTGAATAAAAGAGGCATCTCGGACGAGTGAGCTTACCTCGATTAACGATGATCCTCGATGCAAACGATCACACGAATGGATTCGTTGATGTCTCCTAGCCGAGCTGCTGGCGTTGATATGCTTCCCTCCGGCTGCCGCTGTCCTTGTTCTTGCGGCGTCGTGGTGATGATGCGATGATGACGGAGATGGTTTGATGATGAGATGATGAAGATGATGATGATTGATGCGTTGGCGGTGATTGATGGTGAAGATGATGGCGGCGTTGGCGGTGGCTGGCTGGCGACGTTGGTGGTGGCAGGTGATGATGGGAGAAAGTGGCAATGGAGTGGAATGGAAAGAAAGAGTGGAGTGGAAGTAGCGGGGAAGTGGAAGAATTAGGTGGGTATGGGTGAATTATCCCGTTCCGTCCCACGATACGTCTCGTTCACTTTATTATTCACCTAAATTTTATAATATTATTCATCGATAATTTATTTGCATCGATAGATTTATCCCATATACGAAAATATGACCTCCCGAGTCATAATCCATTACTTATGGGATTAAAATCACTAGCCCTTACGCGCAACGTTTATAACGTTATAACGTTGTAACGTTATTCGTTCGTAATATTTATTGGTGCGTTCAACTAATAATTCGAAATATCCCATTGTCATATTTGATTTAATAATCAAATATTTTCTTGGATTTTAAATATATAACCCTTAAGCGTAAGTTATTTAAAAATCATAACGTTATATATTCGTTTCTAAATTTTCAAAATTCTCGGGTATTACAAAAATATAGAGGAAGTAACCTTTTTTTTTTTTGTGAAATTGAGAGAAAATAAGCGTTTATTCTCACTTGAAAGGGTCATTTGTTATTTTCTTTAAAGTAAATTTATTTCGATATATTTTTTTGATGAAATTTTGATACATTTTCTATGTTAACTTTGTCTTGACTTGAGCTTATGTTTAATAAAAAGAGCTTAAAATGCTCATGAATTATTCGATAGTGACATATGATTTCTTTATCAATTTTTTTTAAATGATGTTTGATATTAAAATAATTCAATTTTATTTTAAAGATAATAAAAATATACATGTAATCTTAATTTTATTAATGTGATTTCATATAAGAATAATACGATTTATTTAATGATATATGAATTAAACGTGAGCATATATATATATATATATATGTCACGATATAATAGTTAAAATTATTTTTCCTAATAAAAAATCAAAACAAGAGAAAACAAAAAGAAAAAAATTGCTTCACATCTCATCGGAAGAAAAAAAGCGACGCGTTTACTTGTCCGACACTTTCCACCATTTCGCAGCTCCTCCAAAATCTCGATTTCGATCTCATTTCAACAATTCGTACATCGATTTCAACTCATTTCCCCAATTCACCGATCCATTTTCGGTTTCGGTTTAGGTTTTTCTTTGCCGATCGATCGATCGAATCAATTCGATTTTGCTGGATCTGACGGTGGGGGCGAGTTCTCCGGCGGCGAAATCGACGGTGGCCAGAGAATCGGCGGCGGCGGCGGCGGCGGCGGATGACAAGGGGCGTTGAATGTTTGAGAAACGAAACAAGAATAATAGAACGATGAAATGGACGACATTGCTTAAGGATATCAGAGACAAGGTCGGATTATCCTCCTCTCAATCATCAACTTCTTCCTCTTCTAGTGGTGCTGCTGCTGCTTCGTCGTCGAGTTCGGTTTCGGATTGGAATTCATCATCGGCTTCTCAGGGTGGTGAGAATCGCGACAATGCGGCTCATCATCGACGTGGTTCATCCTCCTCCTCGAGGTTTTTCTCTTTTCGGATTCGATCTTTTTTTACTACCTGTTATCTATTTTTGATGGATACTGCTGTGTAATGATTGGATTTGTTGATGATCGATGGGAAGTCAACGCAACATAGGTTGACTTTTAGTGGGCGCAGGGGTTTTGGGATTTAAATGATTGATGATTGGCGTTCTAGGTGTGCAAGTGAGTAGTGGGTTGGTTTGGTTGTTTGTTTCCCATTAAGCTTGGAGGGTGATTTGTGGGCCAACTCGTGGGTTTTATGCACCACTATTCTTGAAAAAAAGTAGCGATGATGAGTATCCTCGACTGGAAATTGCATGACTAGTGAGGCTTTTTGTTCAGCTTGTTGGATGGAGTATGGATGGGATAGCTTAATTTTGGTTTAAAATCACACGGGCTGATTGGGTGTAATCGAGTGTCCAGATCAGGTTTATATCATGTTGGATGGGTTTATCAAGAATTTGTACTTTGAAGCTTGTGTTTGGGATAACAAATGTTGGTCTACTCATGTATAATTGGGCACTTGGAAAGCCTAACTATATGACGGGAAATCAGGATAACAAACTTCTTATTCACGACTGACAAATGTGAATATCTTCTTTCATTCAATAATATGTATGAGGGCGTGTCTGAGCTGCTTCAAAAGCAGCCAAGATAGCTGTTGCTACCCCCTGAGTTTGGAGAAACCCCATTGTATGTTGAGAAACCCCATTGACAAAAAGAATCCCGACTGCATGAATAAAACTCACTGAGTGTTAGGAAACCCCAGTGACGATGTTTTTCTTAGTGAGGTTTCTCCACATTCGGTAGGTTTGCAGGCTTACAGCAGCCAAGGTCAACAGCTACCTGAGCTTCGTTTGATGTACTAATGTATTTCCGTATGCATAATGTGCTAACACGTGGTGATATTTAGTTGGAAGAACCCAACAGATATGCAATGAATCAAGTTACAACTCAACTAACCTGCTGGTAAAGGCGTTCAGCTTAGAGCAGATTATGACAGAGGAAGGCGTAGAAAAGTTTATCCCACACACTGAGAGGTTGTTTTTGTCGAGAGTTGCACGTATGATCAAGACATTTTTAACATAAATGTCTAATCAATAAGTCAAGTTCATTTTCTAGGAAAAAGAAAGGAAAGCAAGATACCCACATAATCCTGCCAAGTATAGGGTGTGGGGAGGGCACCTTGTAAGACAGGGTGATGCACGCAGCCTTACCCCTATTTTTACATAAAGAGACTATTTTTGATGTCCTTACATGTCGAACTCCTGACCTCACGGTTAAAAAGATAGTCGTCTAGGATCTGGCTATAATATGATAGATTGTCTAACATAACGTCAACCAATTACTTTTCTTGTAAAGTTTCTTGTTGAGGTGATTGGGAACCAGAGATGGTGTTGCCTACTCTTTACCAAGGTTAGTTGGCGGGTAGTTGGAGAAAGTTTTTAAATTCCCTTAGAAAATACTCCCTCCGTCCCATAAAGAATGCACTATATTGATTGAGGGGTTTGTTTTAACAAACTTTGACCAGCATCGCGAGATGATCAAACAATTGGGTGGGGCAAGCTCTTCTATTCTGGTTCATGCTGTCTCTTGGCTATATGGTTACGTAAACTTATTGTGGAACATCAGTTGTAGTATAGATTATGTACTTTCATACAATCAAAGTTGTGGTATATTATAGATAAATAGCTACAAGAACGAAGCTCATTAAAGTGTGTGTTGAATAGTGATTTTTTCTTTAAAAAAAAGTGTTGTATTTTTGGTGGGATGAAGGGAGTAAAAGAGAATTGATGAAGTGATGGGATGCCGTGATTCAATGTAGTGAAAAAAAATTTATCGGAGTCTTAATAAACCAAACTGCGAATCAAGATGTGGATCAAGTTATGCAGAGTAAACTGGGCCTAAGAGGAGAGTTCAAACATTCAAACTTGGCCTGAGTAGCATACATATATAAAGTGAGACCATCTTTAACCCAAGAGGCCAAAATCCTAGATTACTGGGTTATGATTGTTCACATATGTAAGCTACTTTCTCTTTTTCTACACGGTTGATGTGGTTAAACACTCACTCACACATATCTCAATTGATCATGATATGTAGAGTAAAAATTATTGAGTACCTTCATATCAAGAGTAGGAGAATATTGAAGATGTGTGCTCATAGTATTTCTTGTAAGAGGAAATGGGCTCTCTCTTGACGAGGCCAATATTGCTCTTAGAGAGACAGGTGCACCAGTACCGTTATAGTTCAATGGCATCATAGCGGTTAATGACTGAAATTCTCAGCAAAAGGACTCTTCAATCCAGATATGCCTTTCATGAGGTTTCTCTTTAGTGAAGATTAACACTATTTTTAAAGTCATTTAAAGGCTCTTTAAAGAGATTCTTATCCTTTGAAGAGATTTGAGGTTGTTTTTATGGTGTTTTAAGGCTTTTTATGTGTTTTTGAGTTGGCTCTTTCAAGAGATTCTTATGTTTTGAAGAGATTTTAGGTTGTTTTATGATGTTTTAAGCCTTTTCATGTGTTTTTGAGAAGGCTCTTTTTAGAGATTCTTATATTTTGAAGAGATTTGAGGTTGTTTTATAGTGTTTTAGGCCTTTTCATGTGTTTTTGAGTGTTTTAGTGACATTTTAAGGCTGTTTTCAAGGTGAAAGCTTCCCTCCCTTCTCTCTAATCTGTCCAGACAAAAAGAACTCCAGAGCCAACTAAAAAAGGACAAATGATTTTTTGGTTGAATAAGCTTGGGGAAACATTACTCCTTGTATGAGTTCCTCTTGTGTTAGGCCCTGACTCGTAACACCTCCTCTCCAAATTAGTGTAGAAGGTTAGGCGTTGGAAAATCTCAAGATTCTTTGGGGATTTATAGTCCGTTGGTGAGTTTTCCTTTCGTGGAAGGTTGTGATTGTGTTTGTAAAGTTGTATGCTCAGATTAATATATGGTATATTGGTCATATTCTGAATTCTGTAGTTTAAATTACATTCAAGCCTCTTCTTTGGTTTCAGGGACAAACATGAGCTGGAGTTGGACTTTAAGAGGAGTTGGGAAGAGTTCCGCTCATCCAGTTCGGAGAAGGTATGCATCTTTGTCATCTGTTTCTTTGCTTACTTTGTACAGGTTCACTTTTTCAGCTGTACTCAATCCAAAGCCTATGTTTTTTGCTCTTTTGCAGGAAAAAGAAGCGGCCTTGAATATGACAGTGGATGTTTTCTGTAGATTAGTGAAGCAGCATAATAATGTAGCACAGTTAGTCACAATGTATGTAACCTTCTCTGTCTCATCCTGCTTGGAGTTTGATTGTTGTTTTTCTCGTCATGCTTTTGATTTATTGATTGACACCCGCTCTTTTGCAACTCCATTTTTGCGCACTTTGTTCATTGACTTGGACAAATTGCCAGTCACCTAGGCTGGTGATGGTTTGATTTATATTATATAATAAGTGTTGTTGCGCTTATTGCTCCTTGTTATAGCTATGGCTTTCCTGTTGTTTTTATCTTGATGTATTGTAAAGTTTGCCATTTATATCGTCTTTCTGTCGTCATGGTGTTCTGTTTGCTTAATTCGAGTTTTCTGGAAGGATTTGGAGTACGGAAGGTTCTTCTGCTCTATCTGCATTGTGCTCGCTCCTTTATAGTCTATTCCAGTGCCTTCATGATGATATTTGCTTAGAAATTACGATTACCCTTACACAAAGTAAAATGAGCTAAACTAAACTTGAAAAAGGCTTTTCAGCCAAATTAGAGCTTTGTGCTTTGCCTAGCCATTGATTGCCGATGAAAAAGTTTCTCGTTGTGGTGTTATCACAGATGAGAATTGCTCCTACTATGCTTTTGCCACGGAGACATGGTATCATCTCTTTTATTGTCCATGTTTAGCTTAGGTGAGACCAGGTTCTAACCCGGCTGGAAATTCGAGGAAATTGGCTGATCTCCTCATCTCATGTGAAGTATGCTTACAACGTAGATGAATGTAAATACAATTTTTTATCGTCCTTGTACTAAACTATTTTTACTAGGACGAGTTCGAACCTCCGGGGCTTGAATGTTTGATTTTTCATCTTAGATTCCATCCAACTTGAGTTCCAGGATAGATTGGGTAGTTACTAATTGAAGTATATTGCTCTCATTGTGTCAATTTGATATGCCTACTTGATTTCTTGTAGATGTTCCCAAGCATGAACGCAGGATAGCTGCTTGCTTCTTTGCCTTCTGATCCTGTTTCATAAGTCTATTTCATGACTGTCGTGCAGTTCTCTAATTTTGTTGTACTTCTTATATAACGCAACTTTGCCCAGCCGTTGCATTTTGGTGATTCTTGTTACTGATATCTGCCTGTATGTGGCTGGTATATAACAAGCCAATTTTCTTGATGGTGGCGAAGTTCCTATTTCCTGTTGAGAAAAAAGAATTACCTATCTCCTCTGTCTTGTGAATATAGCTCCCATTCTGATTTCCATGTAGTGCTTTCTGACAAGGAGTCATCGTTGGAGACTGGCTATTGTAGCTTCTGAAGTGGTTTCAAATGAAATGCTAAAATGTTTGAACTATTAATAATATCAACCATCTTTGTTGTGGAAAATAACGTGCACACTGTCGAGATCTGGTTTTGACAAAACTTTAATTTTTTGATGATTCACAGGTTGGTTGAAACACACATTTTCTCTTTCGTTGTAGGAAGAGCATTTGTTACAGATATAGAAAAGTTGAAAATTAGCAACAAGTCAAGATCGCTGGATCTAGTAGAATTGCTACGGTTTTTCTCAGAGGTTACAAAGGTATGTTTTCAATTTATCTAAATAATCATGCCAGTACTCTTTGTACATGCTTATAATGGTTTATGAGATTTCTTGGAATCTATCTTGCAGGGTGGAATCAACCCTGGGTCCAATCTGTTGACTGCTGTTGAAGTCCTTGTGTCTGGAGTATGTAGGCATCTCCTAATTTTTCCTGAACACATCTATATTTGTCTGTGCATCTTTCTTTTCTATCTTTTTCTTTTCATTTCTTTGTTCTTTTGCCATATAATCAAGCTCCTTGCATTTCCCTTAAAGCTATTACTTTATAGCCTCTTTCCTCCTTATGCTTGGTTGCTTGTTACTTCGTAAGCATAGTTTCTGTAGTATTGTCAAAAGTTTTTGTTCCCTTCTTCCTAACCATGTATTTTTCTCCTAACCAGTGGTGCAAAAGTTTTTGCTGCCTTCTTCCTGATTCTTGTTTCATTATTGCTCTTTCGGCGTCTAACCTACTTCATCTCTTTTGTTTTCGTTTGCTAGCAAGTTTTTTTTCCTTTTTTGTTCACTTATTTATTGATAGGTGTATCTATTTTACTAGTGTTAAGAACAACTAAGAAGATGGTGGTAGTGTTTACAAGGTTGCAACATATTCCACATGTTCCTGTTGTACACTACAGGTTGTATGCTTGCCAATGTCAGTGAACTGGGGTCAGTTGAACGATTGATAGTACTCCTTCTGTCCCACGAAAAGTGCAACACATACGTATTTATTCTATATGTATAAATACAAGTCTCGTTTTTATATCAAATTACGTCTGATCGTTTCGCAATATGTATTAGGTTGAAGTACGTAACTTACACAACCGTTGATGTTCATAAAAATTACCAAAAAATTGGTTTTGGTATTTTGGTTTTGTGTTCATAAAAATCCTGCTTACTGTTGAGATTCGGCAGAGTACTCTTGCTTACTTTTACCTACAAAGCAAAGAAAAACAACACAACATACTCGCATAATCCCATCCAGTGCAAGTTGTGGGGAGGAAAAATGTACACAGCCTTATAATGTTATATAAAATAGAGAGGTCTTCTGATGTCCTCAAGAGGTGTCGAGCCCTGACCTCAGGGTTACTTTCACCTGATCCTCCAACATACTCTGTATTCCTCACTGCATGTTTCTCTAAAATTTGCTGCTTGACTTATGTTTGACTCTGGATGGACACCATGAGCATTTTGATTTTATTCTTTTAAAGAATTTGCCTTTTTTGTGTAGTGAGTTATCCGTCTTCATCATGGGTTCAAGACCTAATGATGAGCATTTGCATACCATTTGTTAGTAGCCCTTTATACAATATGGATATACAAGAGAGAGAATGGGTAAAAGCATGAGTGCATAACTTATCCTTCAAAGGAAAAGAATAGCTGTCAGCATTCACTTTCAGTTTACGAAACTGTTGTTATACTCATTGTTACCCAAGCTATCTCTATCTCTCTGGCGGTCTCTGCAAAATAATCTTCTCAGTGATGTTGAGCCAAAGTTCGAAGTTCTTTGCTCGTGCCTCATGCCTAAGTGTAGTTTCTTTTCAACTTAGGTGTAATGCCAGTTAACTTGTAGGTTTTTAGTATTGAAACCATGAACTCTATTATGTGACTCATTTTGCCTCCTATTTTTGTTTTTTTGTGTTTTGCTGGAATGTTTTGATTTATTCCTGACCTCATTTTCATGCTCTAACTATTTGTGAATCTCGACTTTTGCAGCCTACTGATAAACAATCTCTTCTTGATTCGGGGATCTTCTGCTGTCTCATTCATATTCTCAGTTCTCTTTTGGGAACACCCGAGTCCAATGTTCGTAGAGGGGATGCTAATGGTAATATGTCGATAGTTGATAGTGGTCAAGATTCTTATGTCACTCAAGCTCGCCGACTTGGGGCAAGTTTCTACTTATTTTTATCTTCATCTTGAGTTACTTAATGTTGTTCCATGCATTTGAAAAATAAGATTTAATTCCTTTTCTTTCCTAGTATCTGTCTTGCATGCTTACAAGTCATTATTCAAAATTCGATTGGGCATGTTGAGATACAAATAACATTATGAACCTATTATTATTAGTTCGGATTTTTGGTACAAGTGGTTTCACGACATAGTATCAGAGCAGGTGTGACAGCGAGGTCACAGGTTTGAATCCTACAACTTCCGATTGTTGTATTTTTGTGTTTGTGTTTGTGATGTTTGTGTGACACTTGGTTTGTGTTGGGGTAGCGCATTGTCCACGCAAAACCCTAGTGGGATTTCGTGTGAGGTGGAGTATTGAGATACAAATAATATAATGGGCCTATTATCATCAGTTTGAACTTTTGGTAAAAGTGGTTCCACGACGGGGCATACTTGTAGTGTCCTGAAGTTGTCATTCCATTGGGTGTATCCAATGTTATGTGCTTGTACTGGGTGCTAGCTTAAGGAAACGCACGGTGAGTTTGCTGATTTTATCTCTTTCCAAGGCTATGTGCTGGTATTAGGTGCTAGGCTGCTAGCTTAATGAAATGATAGATAAATTAGCTGGTTCTGTTTTGCAAAATATTTCCCCTCTTTGCCCCCCCTGTACGCCCTCTCCTCAGGTCTTGCTGCTGAAGATAGAAGGGAGAGGGGGGGGGGGGGGGGGGTTGGTTCTG
>JAOVYX010020098.1:0-17507 GCA_035668315.1 Drosera spatulata
AAGGGTTTCCACGTAAAAATATTTGTCTCGTTTATTTTGCGCACTCGTTATTGTTTGTGTTTATTATTAACTGACCCATTCGTAACAGAATAGCATTAGGTCCCTTCATCTTTACAAGGAGGAAACCCAGTTCGATCTATCATGTTGCTGGAAAAACCAAACTTGACATGATCAGTTTATACAAGTATAACTGCAATGTCATCTCGTAAGATTTATATAAGTAGTCCTCTAAAAAACGCAGTTGTTGCATCGTAAACACGGTGTGCTCGATCAATTGATCAGTTTATTCTCACCTCAATTCATCATTGCGATCGATTGATCGACAATTAGAAAGTTTGGGATCGAGGAAATAAATTGAGATCGTTGGATTGAGATGAGATGAGGAGAGTGAAATCGGAATTGAGTGTGGTATAATTTACGATGACAGAGGAGAGGCGTGGAGAGATGAGGTCTGGTGATTTTTGTGATGTTGGTTTGATTCGTGAGGGACGGATTAGAGGGGAGTAGGTGTTGGGAAAGATGAGATGAAATTATAGGTTCAGAGAAATATGATTTTATGTGTATTTTGTTAGAATATTTATTGGATTTTTATAATTTTAAATAATTTGTTGATGTTTTTTTTTTTGATTTGTTAGGAGTGAAGAATGAAATGAGAGATAAAGAATTGTACAGAATTAGGGATTGAGAATAGTGCCTTTTCTTTTTTTTTTTTTTTCCCAAATTGCCCACAGTTTCGTTTAGAGAATTAGGAGCATAGAAATCGTTTAGAGAATGCATTGCCAATGCTCTTGTGGGATGACTATTTATTTTCAACGAACTTAAGAATGTAAAATATGAAGTGCAAGTCTCAAACTAGATTATAATACATTAACACCTTTTTTTGTTGTTGTTGGCAATCCACATTTTTTTAGCAAGTTCCTTTCCCATTTTTATTTTTATTGATTTGAGAAAGTCATTGTCTTTTTTTCCAATTCTAATTACATTCTTTCGTCCTTTTGTGTATGGATTGCTTTCCTTTTACTTAAATCTCAATGTTATTTCTAATAGCGTTTCCAATTTAGTTTCTATTTTTTCTTTCTTCAAAATGCAATTGTTCTCAATTGTTTCCCTTCTATTGAAGCTCTTTTATAAGAACAAATTTGATGTCTCTAAAGATTTAATTGTTCATATTGATTATTTTTATAACATAAAATAAACAGAAAATGATCCAAACATACAAAAATCCAAAAATATTCACAAAAAATACGCACGAAAAAAGAATTCCACAAACATATAATTTGATCCAATTTTTTACTCTCTCTCCCTTCTCTTCCTCAACCCTTCCCGCCTCGCCATCGTCCTCATCTCCACCGAGCCTGTAGAACTCTGATTCCCCGTTGCGCGTACACATCTCTCTGTCTCATTCCTCATTCCACATTCCTCATTCGTCTCTTCCCCGAAAATCAAGACCCCACAAATCTAGGGTTTGTCGTCTGCTCCAATTTTCATGAAATTCGAGATTTCATAGCTCCGTTCGTCGACATTGGTTGATTCGCTTCTCCGAATCGAAGTCGTTGTCGGAATTCATTGGCTTTGTTGTTTAGGGTCGTTGATTGTCGTTGTTGATTTTGAAAGATTCTTGTGAGTGTATTTTTTTGCGAGATATGAGTTATGATGTTGAAGATCGTGTTAAGATGAGATGTTTGTCTTTTTGTGCTTTGTGATTGTTTTTTGTGTGTTGCTATTTGCGTTATGTGTGTTTGGCTTATATTCTGTTATCAATTTGAGGATAAGTGAAAAGAGGATTTTGTCGGAATCATATCCATTTAACTATGATTAGGGTTTTCAATGGTGATGCGTTCTGTTTCATATGTTCGTGCGCTATATTTTATTTTATTTTTACATGAGCTCTATTTCATTCGAGAACATATGCTCTGTTTGATTTTTGTACATGCGCTCTATTTTATTTGTTTATCTGCTCTGTTTCATTTTTTGTACGCGCGCTCTGTTTCATTTGGGAACAATTGCTCTGTTTTATTTTTTGTACATGCTGCCTGTCTCATTTGTACATGTACTCTGTTTCATTTTTGTATATGCCCTCTATTTTATTTGTTCATGCGCTCAATTTTATTTTATATACATGCTTTCTGTTTCATTCAGGAACATCCTCTCTGTTTCATTTTTATACATACGTTCTATTTCATCTGTTCATGTGTTCCGTTTTATTTTCTGGGTGATGTCTCGATATCTGATGGTATATAGTCTCGCATTTATATTATGATTCATGCTCTTATTATTTGGGTTTTTTTTATCACTTTTTTTTTACTTTATTTCAGAACAACCGCTTTGTTTTTTTTTTTTTTTTTTATACCGGTGCTCTATTTCTTTTTCATCATGCGTTCTATTTTGATTTTTTCATCATGCGCTCTATTTCAAATAAAAACCAATCTAACATCTAACATATATCTTAAACAATTAAAATCTGATACTAATTTCAACTAATCTAAACTAAATATGAACTTTAATATCTCAAATTTAACATAAAATATTTGAATCATATAAAAAAATATAGTTAACATTTTTATATATGAAATCGTTTTTCAATATAATAAAACAATAACTTTTCTCTATATCACGTTCGGTATATCTTTATTTATGCTTAATACTAATTATTTATATTATCTTTATGCATCTCAAGCAATACACGGGACAGTATTCTAGTGTATATCGTATTATCCAGTCTCTTTCGATAACAAAAGGTATGACAGGGCATTATTATCATTTTAACAAGATGTCAATTAAAAAAATAAAAATAAACCCCATAAAATAAAATAAAATCTAACCTATATCTTAACCAATTAAAATAAAACAACGAATTAAATAAAAAAAACTTTGAAAAGATGTCAGTTAATAAAAATTAAATCAAAGTAAATAAAATACGATAAATGACTCAAACACACAACTTCTCAACAATAATCACAAAAAGATACACACGGATTTAGAATTATAAAAACATACAATTTAACTACTCACTCTCTCTCTCATTCGTCCTCTTGTCCTTTGTCAATTATCCGTCACCATCGAATCTACCGTTGGCCACCACGACGATCGTCGCCTCCATCGTTGCTCATTGTGACGACTGCCGCTACAATTTATGGGACCACCTGGAGAGGAAATCAAGGGAAATCGAAGGATAGGGTTCGAGTTTGGGAGAAGAGACGATGACGATTCAACATATTCAATTTTCATCACTGCTTTACATTTGATGGAGGAAGAACTCAATCATGATTCACTGTTACTATATTGGAAATCAAATTAATGAACAATGGCACATGGAACTATAACCCATGTTCATATGAATTTTGACATTGGATCTTCTTCAATTTTTCTTTTTACATGAAATCAAATTCCTCTGTTTAATCTTTTTGTTCTATCGCTCTGTTTTGAAAATCAAATGCAATGTTATGTAATCGTATCTATTGCAAGTGATACAAAATGTATCCACACAAGGTATTTAACAAAATGGCACATCGAAATTTTCATGGTATAGATATCGTTTTATTTACCAAAAACTCGTATAAATATTGTTATTCATTTGTTATTATTTAGATTTTTTTTAATATTTTTTTTTCGATTCATGTTGAAATAGAGCGTCAGAACAGACGCTTTATTTCAAACAAAAAAAATCTTCATAAAATTTGATTACATTCTAGTGGTCATATTTACATGCCAAAAAGAGTTGATATGGATACAAAGCATAAGATCTCAAAAATTGATATTAGGGTAACGATTCTAATGGCTGTGAGTTTTGAACAATTTAACACCAATACAGAAAGCTTCGCTCGTCGGAAAAACACACCTCTTCACCACACTGTCACAAAATCGAAAACTAACAACGACGACTTTGGCGGTTCGATTTCGAGACGAAACAGATGCTCTGTTTCGTCTGAAGGCACACTCTGTTTCGTCTGAATCGACGCTCAATGTTCCTTTTGCTGGCCATGCAATTCTCGACGCCAAAGGGATACAACGTGTCGTCCAAATCAGAAATTCAATCATCATCAATCATGTCCTCGACGAATCATCATCGACGATTCGGTCGATAGACGTTGAAGGAGGAGGAGATCGATAGAGCGGAGCTGCATCGACAGTTGAAGGATGTTCTGGTGGTTGGAGGATGATGGTTTACTCGAAGGATGTGAGGAGAGGAACGAATAAGAGAATGAGAACGAGGAGGTGGCCAGAGGTGGTGGTGGTAGACAATGGAGGAGTGCTTGTAGTGAAGAAGAAGGGAGATGAGTAAAAATTATAATTGTATGTATATGTGAATAAGATTCCATGGGTATGTTTTTGTGTTTTTTTTTTCAACTTTTAGTATTTTTAGGTAATTTTTCCAATAAAATAAAATCTAACTTATATCTTGATCAATTAAAACTAAAACAACCAATTAAATAAAAATCTTTAAAAAGATGTCAGTTAAAAAAATTAAACTCAATAAAATAAAATAAAATCTAACCTATATCTTAATCAATTAAATAAAAATCTAATCCAATATATATCTTAACCAATTAAATCTAATATTTAATATATATATATATATATCATATTATCCAATCTCTTTGGAAGGCAAACGACAAATGGTATGACAAGGCATTAATGTCATTTAAAAAAATTTCAATTAAAAAGATTAAATCAATTAAATAAAATCTAATAAAACAATAAAATTTTTCATTATCACATTCAATATATTTTTATTTATATATGTATGTTTAGTACTAATTATTAATATGATTTTTATTTATCCCGAGGAATGCACAGGACAGCACTCTAGTATATATTGCATTAATCAATCTCTTTGTATGACAAACGATATGACATAGCATTATTATCATTTTAAAAAGATGTCAGTTAAAAAAATGAAACCCATTAAATGAAATCAGTTTTAACATATATCTTAGTCAATTAAAATTAAAACAATCAATTAAATAAAAATTTAAAAAAAAATGTCAGTTAAAAGTAATTAAACCCAATTAAATAAAATAAAATCTAACCTATATCTTAACCATTAGAAATTAAAACAACCAATTTATATATTGACCAATTAAAATTAAAACAACCAAAATGTTAGTTAAAAAAATTAAACCAATTAAATAAAAGGTATTTTTATCTAAACATACAAAAAATTGAAAAAAATATCAAAAAGATACACAAGCAATCTAAATTTCAAAAATATACAATTCATCAATCTCATTTATATCCCTAACCTTATTTTCATCTACACCCCAATCCGTACCATCAACCAACCATCGCCGAAATCTTGGCCGAAATCCGGCCATCGTGACTCTGTATTTTTATACAGGCTCTTTTTTCGTTTTTTTTTTCAGGCACTCTGTGTTTTTCTTTAGGCGTTCTGTGTTTCGTTTAGGCATTCTGTGTTTTCTTTAGGCGCTCTATGTTTTTATTCAGACGTTCTGTGTTTTTTCAACCGCTCTGTGTTTTTTTCAAGCGCTCTGTGTTTTATTTAGACGCTCTGTCTGAAATAGAGCGCTAATTGAAAACACAGGACGCTTGAACAAAAAAATAAAGTGTCTGAACAAAACACAGAGCGTCAGTTAAAAACAAAGAACGTCAGTTAAAAATATAGAGCGTCATTTAAAGACACATAAATCAAGCTCAAATCAATCAATCAAGTCCATGAAACACTAATACAATCCAAATATACATCAAGCTCATATGATGAAGCTATATGAAATAATGTCTATACAAAAATCATGTTATACAGTCTCCAAGATCTCTAAATCAAACTAGGATCCATCTTCGAGCTTCTGTTTCTCATAACCTGTGCAGCATCTGACGTAAAAATTGACAAACGCTTCAATACAACAATCTGTCAGGACTTGAATCTACCTCATCGCATCCCAATTTTTCTACCATTCACATTCACAACACAAAATCAAACACCAAATTCACCGAACTGAATCGAATGGAATCAAAAATTGAGTAACCACAACCACAAACTGCTTGGCATCCGGACATGACTATCTCGAAAACTACTTCACCGCAATCGTTCGATTCGTCCCTTCCAATTTTTCTCTGTACACGACATTGGGCACCTTCTCTCCGCTCTCGGACACAAGAAACTCGTTGCGTGTGAAGGCGGTGGTGATTTTGGAAAGGCGGTGGTGATCAGAGGTGGTGATGATGATGATGATGCGTGTTTTGGAGAAGGTTGACGAGGAGGAAGGATAGAGAGTCGAATTGGATGAAATGATATGTTTTGGGGAATAAGATTCCGTGTGTATGTTTGTGAAATTGGTTTTCCAAAATTGTAGATTTGGATAATTTTCTGTAAATAAAATAATATCTAACCTATATCTTAACCAATTAAATAAAAATCTAATCTAACATATATCTTAACAATTAAAAATAAAACAACTTCCCGATTCCTCCTCTTATCACCCACCGTATATTCCCATCCAATCATCATCCCAATTTTATCTCTCATCATCCGCTGACAACAATTGACAATCGACAATCGACAATCGACAATCGAATCATGTCGAACACGACAAACGACAAACCATCTCTTTTAATATTTTTGTTTACAAAAAAAAAGTCCGTAAAAAAATACACAAATATTATCTATTCGACATAAAATCAAAAATATTGTCGATTGTCCTTATATACAAAACTTTTCATAAAAATATTAATTATTTGGTATATCACGTAGATTATGTGATTTTAATAAACAAAAATTTAGGATAATATTAGAAAACTCATTTATTAAATTAAAAATGAGGAAAATAAGAAAAAAAATCAAAATACACAAAATTTGCATATACGATATAAAATCAAAAGTAAAATAAAACCTTTTTAAAAGAAAAAATAATACAAAAAATAATATTTCATGCGGTATAAACAAAAACATAAAATATATATTTACGACATAAGTTATTTAATATTATTATTTATTATAATTTTTTATCCCGTACATAGCACAAAATAGTATTCTAGTTCATTCTAAAATAAATAAAGGATGTCAGCACACTTAAAACAACTTTTTCGCATGTTTAACACTCATTTGGCCTGGCCGCCTTATTCTAAAATCCTGGCACCGCCCCTAGTCGTGACCAGCACATCTGTCAAGCAAAGGCGTAAGTTGTAGCCTATTTTAGAATTGATGACTTGATTAGAGGAAAACCAGCAGAAAAAGGTTAACAATACTGCAATACACAGCTTTATAACGACAGAAATTATCCACCTTTTTTGCATCAACACCTTATGATTAACTTTGCCATTCAAAATTTGCGGGAAACCTTAGGCCCCTAGAATAATACCCTTTCCAATCTGTTGACAATGTCTAACGAACAAGATCAGCCACAGAAACAAACTAGCCAAATGTCAGCATGTCCTAAACATAGAAACAGAAGTTGAACCTCAGGTCCTTTTCATCTCCATCTTATATAAGCACTCAGCTTCTTTCTTCTCATATTAGCCTCACTGGTTGGTTTGCAGACATCCACAATAACAACATTCTGTATAAGACTCTTCCCCACCTCCATTATCTCTCTAATCATCCCAATTCATCCTTGATCTCATCATGGGAGGTTGTGCGAGCAAACCCAACACCGTGGAGACTGATGTCGCTCCTGAAGTGGCTCCTACCCCTGTCGAGAAGCCCGAATCCAAAAGGATTGCACAGGTTTCCAATCAATGCATCCTCAACTTCATATCATAATGTTTCTTTTATTTTCTTCAAAGATGTAACAGCTCTGTTATGCTGTTATTAGCAGGAGAACAATGGAGGTGAGATAAAAAAGGAAGAGCCCTCGGTAGAGCTATCTGAGCAAGCTGAGGCAACCAAGAAAAAAGAGCCCACTGAGGAATCAAAACCTGGTGAAGAGCCAGCTGTCGAAACCAAAGCCGAAGAAACCAAACCCAATGAAGAGGCCAAACCTGAAGCTGCTGCAGCCCCTGTTGTCACCCCTGCAGAGCCAGAAAAGAAGCCTGAGCCCGAGGCAGTGATAGCCGAGGAGCCAGTGGTAGCCAAGGAGGCAGAGGTACCCAAGGAGCCAGTGGTAGCCAAGGGGAAGTGGTAGCCAAGGAGGAAGTGGTAGCCAAGGAGGGAGTAGCAGTTCCGGAAACTACCATGGCCGCCGTAGCAAGTGAGGCACAAATGTCCGATTACAAAAGCGATGCACCTCTTGTTACTTTGTAATGAGGTTTCTGCAGATTTGTTGTAAGCAAAACAACGCATAGTCCCATAGAAAGATGTAAAGGAAAAAAGCGGTAAAGTGCACAAACTCAGTAACCTTTCAAATCATGTAATGAGAAACCTTCGTGAGAGCAAAAAAGAGAACTCTTTTGTTTTGGATTCTTTCATCTGTAACTCCAATACCACTAGCATTACTATACTATTGCATATTATAAATGCTTTGTACTTTCTTTTCGACCTGGTTCATGAGTCCATGCTTTAGAAACAATTGCCCAGTACTCATAGTTCGCATCCATAGAAGAATTTTCGACCTTGATCTTCCACATAAAGAACGTCGCAAGATATCTATTCAGCAGAAACTTCAAGCCATAGCACATAACCAACCAAAGATTGACAAACCTCGGGAGCTGAGGAAGAACGAAAAAGGGCCACAACAGCATTTTCTATTTTCAATACAAGAATGCTCCATAACAACTCCCTGATTTAGTTCCTTAAGAAATCATGAAATCATAACAGCGAAAATATAGATGCTATAATAGTTACAGATATACTAACTATGGAAAAAAATATTTAAAGATATACTACCGATTCTCGTCTTATAGATACCCTTAAAATAGAGAAACGAAACAAGCAACCATTTCATTACCTACTCCTTAGCAGCGATGTTCACTTCCGCAGGCCCATGGACAAGAGAATTCTATTAGGATTACATGGTATGCGCATCTACATCTTTCTAAATCATATTGTTATGCTATATATGTTCGAGAAAGTAACCTCCACACTAAGTAGGAAGCTAAGCCCCCTGGCAAGTATCTTCCTTCACATCATTCACGCACAGCGTTCTTTTTCTCAGCTATAAAACTTTATTTTGACTAGGGCTATTGCTAACATGTCAGAGGTAGACAAACATCTAAAAGTAGCTTATTTCACTCGGAAAGAACTACAGAAAGCAAACATGTCCAGAGGGAAGAATTGACTTCATTAACACTGGTCCTAGACTGGTTCTCATACAATAATAATATTTTATTATTTTTTATTATTTTTAAAGTAATTACTTATAAATTTTTTTAGGGATAATTATTTTAAACTATCTAACACAGTTTCAATTCACATTTTAACGTCCAAACAATTTTATGACACCTTTAAATATCCATTAAAAATTTATTTTATATTTTCATATCCAAAACGCCTCATTTTAATCAAACCATACACCACTTAACCTAACCTAACACACACATCTAACCCAATCCAAACCCAACCCCTTCCACTCTTCTCAACCATGCATTTCATGTGTTATCGCTACCATCGTCGCCGTTCTCCCTCCAACAAGATACTGCACGATCCCGATCGAGCCAAACTACAAAGACTGCACTATCCCGTATCGATTCCCCTCAGATAATCCTACGAAGGCGACACTGGGTGTGGTCTCTTGGATCGAGTTGTTTGCTAACTCGATTTCTTCATTCAAGTGAATTGACGACTTTGAGTTTCGATGTCATGGTTACTGCTGGTTCGAATTCTCTAGTTTGATGAGGCCATTTTGGTGATGATGAATGTGGACAGATTGACGCGGATCGAGCATGGTGATGACGGTGTTTCAATGGGAAATTTGATGCTACTATGGTTAAATTTGATGCTCCGTGTTTTGAGCATGGGTTTTATTTTAGTGGTATTGATATCATAATTCATGTTGATTTATCATTGTCTAATGTGTACGCTGAAAGTTTGGGGTCCTTATATAATTGATGAGATGAAGTATTTCATGAGATTGATGACTATATATAAGTTTTGGGTGTATGAATTGTTATTCGTGTCATGTATGAATTGATATTTCGAATGTATGAACTGTTGTTCGTATTATGTATGAACTGGCATTTCAGGTGTATGAACTGTTGTTTGTGTTATGTATGAATTGATATTTCGAGTGTATGAACTGTTGTTCATGTTATATATGAATTGACATTTCAGGTGTATGAGCTGTTGTTCGTGTTATGTATAAACTAGCATTTTAGGTGTATGAACTATTGTTCGTGTTACGTTTGAAGTTTGACCTGACGTTTTGGGTGTATGAATTATTGTTCGTGTTATGTATGAACTGAAGATTTGGGTGTATGAACTGTTGTTCGTGTTATGTATGAACCGACGTTTTGGATATATGAAATGTTGTTCGTGTTATGGATGAACTCACGTTTTGGGTGTATGAACTGGTGTTCATGTTATGTTTTAATTGACGTTTTGTGTGTATGAATTATTGTTCATGTTGTATATAAACTGACGTTTTAGATGTATGAACTATTGTTCGAGTTATATATGAACTGTCGTTTTGGGTATATGAACTGTTATTCATGTTATATTTGAATATACGTTTTGGGTGTATGATTTATTGTTCGTGTTATAAAAAAGTGTCATGATGTTAAATCAGTGCATAATAAGATGAAATTATCATGATGCTGAATACATTACATAATATAAGTATCATATCATTGATGGAACACATGAGTGTCACTTGTGTATTGGATTTGAACACTTTGTATAATTGATTGTTGGTTGTTGCATAGAAGTACAAAATTGAACATTATTATAAGATATTGAGACAATAAATTATTCCATATTATTGAGTAAACTGTATATCGGTGAAAGATAATATATTGTTATGCAAAATGTTTGTTGTAATATAATTAAATGAAGGATAATTTTCAATATCCAAAGCTCAACGTCATGATAAGATATTAAAATATTATATTATTTTATGAAGTTTAATCATACAGACGGACAAAGTTCATATAATTATTTGATATAACTAAAGACTTTACATTCTTCATAATTGGTTAATTATGAATTGTGTCATATTAGCAATATGACTTTACTTTTCACCTGAAATATTAGCAATATGAACTGTGTCATATTTAACCGTAAACAACAAAGTTATTTATATGAGCTGCAATGGGATCAATATAAACTGCACATATTCATGAATGTCGAAATCAGATTATGATCTAAACTTATTACATGAGTTTTAAGGATCATAAATATGTAACAATTTGATGATTTGAACATAAATAACATTCCACGAGTTCGTATTAAATTTTGATGATTGTAAACTGTATACATTAAAATATAAACCACCACCCTTCAATGTGTGAACTATTTCTTATGAATGTATGGACTGTATCCCTTCTATGTATGAACTATGTCTCATCCTGATATGTAAATTAATTTCCTAGAAACACGTGAACTCAATTTATGAAATATGTGAACTATATTCTTTGAACTTTATGAACTACTTGTCTATGAACTGTTATGGTTAAAACTTATGAACTATATTATTTGAATGTGTGAATTGTCTGTTGTTATTGTATGAACTATCTCCCTTAAGGATTTGTACATATAACATAATGAATTGTAAGTGAGACAAATTGAAATATTACACTCTGACATTCAATCCATACATAATTATATGTTGAAACATTACATAAGTTCTTAATCTCGACATAACATTACAAATTAAATTGATACAAGATCTTTTTAATCCCTCACAAGTTATGAACTGCACCATATTTGACAATGATCATGAACTAAAATTTATGATACTGAAATCATTACATACATAACAGCTGTCTGTTTGAAACAAAAATATAAGTCGTAATATCCAAAGTTAAAAAAGTTTTGTGAAATTTATATTACGGAATGTGGACTGTATGTTGTTTGTATATGACCTGAATATATTTGACGTGTGAACTATTTATCATGATGCGAACTACTTAAAATTCTTAGAAAACTATATATCATTAGATGTGAACTGCAAAATACTTTTATATGAATTGCATATTGATTACATGTGAACTACATATTATTATATGTGAACTGTAGTAGAAACACTGCAAGTTCCTAACAGACATTCCATGCATCCTGCAAATCCCCAAATCTCCTCCTACATCACAAGAAGACAGCTCCACAAAAAACAAATCCAACCCAAACCCATTAACCACAATCTTACCATGAACACTTTTCCTAATCGACGAGGTGAACACCATTAAATAACAAGTTCATTGAGATTTAAGTAGAAAGCGACAAGTTGGGTTACTATGAAGATGTTGCTTGTGAGGATTCCGACGATAAGCATGTGGGTGCGGAGGGTTTGGCATTGTTTGAGGAAATTAACCACTAAGAACGTCGATTATGCGCGCATTCCGTGTGGTTGCCGCGGACGATGGATTGATGGTGAGGACAATAGCGTTGATTGAGGTCAAAATCGAAGCCGTTGTGAGAAAGTGTGGGTTTGTTCGTGGATTGATCGGGATTGAACGTGACCATTGACGGTTGCCGTAGACGGGAAATCAAGAAATGATCGTGATGAATAATTGAGAGTGAATGATTGAGGTTGAAGATGAATGGGTCAACATAGATTAGATAGGGGTATTGATGTTATTTATCAATTTTTGGGTATCAAAATATAAATGAAATTATAATTGGGTATATAAATGTGTCATGAAATATTTTGGGTATTAAGATGTAAGTGAAAGTTGCCTTTGGTATTTTAATGTAATTAACTGATTTTTATAAATAAATATTTTATAAAATTTGTTGTTAAATTTATACTTCAGATAATTTATTAAAATATTATTATTTTCAATTGAATATGTACATTAATTAAGGTTAGTGTAAAAATAGTATTAAATTTTATAAATTGATTCATAATTAATGGAAAAAAACAATATGATAATAATTTTTATGGAAAATACATTCTCCAAGTTTGATTTTAAGTTTTTTATTATCATATAAATTTTTTGTTTGATAATTTGTGATGGTAACTTCAAGTGTAAATTAAAAAAAAATCATGAACTATTTATATTATATTTATATTTTTTAAATTTTTTATTTATTACTTTCATAAAATTACTCAAACCGACACCTTTTCAAAACTATTCTCAAAAAACTGCATACGGAATCTTATTCCCCAAAATATACAATTTTATCTTATTCACCTCTCTCTCCTTCCTCCTCGTCAACCTTCTCCGTTCCCCAAAATCTAGGCCGCCATCGCCGTCTTCACCTCCACCACCGCATCCCTCCCTCTCCTCCGTCATCGCTGTTACGATTAAGATCCGTTGATTTTATCGTCACTAATAAATTATTGTTATTAGCGTAAATGGATTAAATTAAACGTGATAAATATAACATCAATGAGCGGAATATAAATAGCATAAATAAAAGAGATAGATTTTACGTGGAAACCCTTGCGGGGGAAACCACGGACGGTCGTCGACGACAAGAAAGTCCACTAGTCAAACGAGAAGATACAAAAAATCTCCACCAAACACCAAGAGTATAACAATAGAGTATATAGAAGTGACTCTCTTGTAAAACAAATCTCTTAAGCTCTAACTATGTGTTTAATAAATAGAAACAATGAGAATATGAAATTGCTTATGCTCCTATGCTTTGCTCTTGTTCTCTCAGTTTTCAAATCTAGAACCCTACCCATTTTATAGCAATCCTTGATGTTGTCATATGTGGGGATGGATGTATTCTCCCTCTCTCTCTCTCTCCCAGGAGAAGCCAAATGCAAAGGATCACATGGAGACAAGCCAAACCCACCACAAACCAATTTGAGGCATATCAATTTGGACAATTGAATTGTCCAAGTCAACAACCGCCACCGCCCCCTCCCTCTCTCCCCACTCCGATCATCTCACCTCTTCACTCTCCCATCGAACCTCTCCGCTCCCCAAACCCTGCGATCTTGGAATCGATGTTCGATTATTATCTCACCGATCAATGGCGGAGCATTGAGATAGCAGTTCCATCGTCGTTTCGACTTTTTCACGAAAAGTAGAGCGAGAGATTAGAGGATCGTGAGATTTTCAAAATAAAAACTATGATGTGAATCAAACAAAGCGATCAGATCTTGTTTCTAGATCAACATCCACTATGAATCAAACAAATCCGTTCAGAACACAGATCGATGATGAAATCACTTGTAGTTGTATAGATCGGAGCAACAATTTGACAAAGTGAGATTCACACACGTATGAGGATTGCTAGGAACAGGGTCATTTCATCTTAATCTGATCACTCTCATCGAACTTAATCTGAGTGTGTTCTTCCTCTCTGAGATATAGGAATGCAGCAACAACAAGCGATCAGTGAATCAAGCAATTGTTCTCGTCATGGCGGCGAAGGAGGATGATACACACGTAATTACCCAAATCTACAGTTTTCAGACGCTTTGTGTTTTGTTCAGGCGCTCTGTGTTTTCAACTGTCGCTTTGTTTCAAACAGAGCGTCTGAACAAAATACAAAGCGTCTGAATAAAAACATAAAGCGCATGAAGAAAAAGCGAAAATAGAACGTTCATATAAAAAAACAGAGAAACAGTGGTCGGATTCCGACCAAGATTCCGGCAACGGTGGTCGGATTTCCGCCAGATTCTGACGATGGTGACTAGTTTCCAACCAGATTCCGACGACGGTGGCCGGGTTCCGGTTAAGATTTCTTGGAATTTAGATGGATAAATTGTATGTTTTTGAAATTTAGATTACTTGTGTATCTTTTTCAAGTTTTTGTATGTTTAAGTAATTCACCCTATTATTTTTATTTTTCACACAAAATATTGGATTTAGGAAAGTTGTAGAGTCAAATTATATTAAATATATTTAATTTGGATTTTAGTCATTAAATGAAAGACTAACCAAATTTGATGTGAAAGAAAACTAAACTTTGGTATCAAAAAAGTTAAATTAAGCTTTATATTTCTAAATAGATTATGCCGATTAGATGGAATACTGTAAAACATGACTGATGTCTTAAATTGATTTTTTAGTTGCTTTGCTTTTAATAGTATATCTTTTCCTCAACCTATTCCATTTTCGAATAGCTGTTGTGTTTAATTATTGTATGATTTATTATGTTGAAGATACATCATAAAAGGATTGATTGTTTAGATTATTTTTCATATCGAGACAATATTATTGGGTTGTGAAAAATCATAACCAATAAGTAGTCATTATGGATTGGTTATATATTAAATGTATAATCAACCAAATTTGATACCTTGGTACCAAAAATGACTTAATTTGCTTAATATATTAAATAGATATGAAAATTATTCTCCAAATAACATTCATGACAGCATGCCAACTGCGTGCTGCAATTCACCACAGGTTTTGTCTAGGATGTAAACATAAGTTGCAAAGTGATTTCTGTATTTATAAATTCCCCCTCAATTGCAGGATATTGTTTTGCCTTGAACAAGAGAAAGTCGTGGAGTCAAGTGTATGCTTAACTTGTACCAATTTGGCAACTTAAACTACCTAACAATTCTCCACGTATACCAATTATGACACCAGAAGCAAATGAGACACCTTTACTAGAACAGAGCCTCATTCTGTGCTTGCTCTTGAATCTCATTGTCATCTTTGACAGCCAACATAACGAGAAGAAGCAATATGGGATAGCTTATAGTTGTAAGAACCCAGTTAATAATTAGCTGATTCAAGTAAGAGACGCTGTGCACATCGATTTGCCAAGCAACTGCTGCCCCTGCACTTTGCACCCCCTTGTAGAATCCACTATACCTGCAATATTCACACACAGACACAGTAAAAATCTTTAAATGATTGCATAAAACCATGATATCCTTTTGACTCAAAATTATTCACAGAGCTGTTGATCACACATTCACACCCACAATTGCTCCCTAGAAATAGGTAGAACAATGAGTATCTGTATCCAAATCCAAGCTTTTTTCTTTGGTTCAATTGGAATCCAATGATTGGAGATTCAGCAGAAGCAGAAACATATCTCATGCCTCTTCACAATCAAACGATGGATACAACCACCAAATGGTACATTACCTTTGTCATGATTTTAGACTCGTGCCATTATGCCATCCAGTGACCAAAATTGATACAAGCAAGCAATCAACAAAGTCACGAGATATGGTTATTACCTGCTAAGAGTCTCGGAATCGTCAGCCAGGGAACCTATGACCCAGTAAACCATGCTCTGAAACATAGCATCAAGCAGTCCGAAACTGAAATACAACACAAAGGGACCAGCATAAGCAGCACCAGAGTCCTTGAAATCCAGCTTCCCGACCTTACTCTGATCGCCCCTGGAGTACCTGAGCTGATTCGCGAGCCCACCACCCCAAATCACAGTCCCTAGCAAACCCACAACAGCAATCCCAAACAACCCTCTCTTCTTCCTACTCTTGAAACTGAAATCCATCAAGTATCCGATCCCAGCAGACCCGACCATCTGCGCGCCCCAATAGAACACATTGTTGAACCCTCTAGTCCTCAAATTAAACAACTCCCCATTCACATTATTAAACTGATAGGTATAAAAGAAGTTGCTCCCCCAAGCAGCAGGGACGATCAACAGCATCTTCCAATTCAAGAACAACTTCAATATCTCCACAAACTCCGTCGACACATTCGAATACTTAATATGCGTACATAACGTCCCATCATCCCTAACCACCTTGCTAGGAGGCAAGATAGCGAGCGATAGAATCGCGCCAACAGCCATGAAACACATGAACCCAATATAAGTCCCATCATTGACCGACGCAGCCTCGCCCCTGTTATAATTCAGCACGAAAGGGATCAACCCACCGATCACACCACCCATATTGAAAATACACCAGAATATCGAAATATAAGTCCCTTTTCGTTTAGTCGTCGGATAGGAGGTCATGATGGCGCCCTGACCGGCCCAGAGGAGCCCGGCGCCGACACCCAAGAGGGCGCCGGCGACGACTACGAAGGTCTGGGAGTGGTGGTGATTGTAGTCGAGGAAGGAGGCGGCGTAGAGGACGTAGGTGGAGCAGCCGGAGAGGAGGGTGAGGCGGGGGCCGAGGAGGTTGTAGATGCCGCCGCCGAGGATGCCGAAGAGGGCGAAGGTGGTGTAGAGGGCGGTGTTGGCGTTGTTGGCGGCGGTGTGGTCCACCTGGCCTCCTCCTCCCATGCCCGACAGCGCGTTGAACATCCCCGGGCAGCAGAAGCACACCACCCCGATCAGGGCTACTTGGACCAGTGGGGAGTTGTATCTCAAAATGGAGGATTTGGGCACCATGTTTGCCCCCCTTGTGGGTATGCTACTCTCCTCCTCGTCGTATCCCATTTTCAGAGATCGAACAGAACAAGAAGATGAAGATGAAGAGAAATGAGGAGAACAAAGGAGAGTGAGAAGTGGGCACAGTGAGATTTGATTTGTTTAGTACTCTTTAATTGATATGTTGAAAAACATGAATCTGTGGAGGACCAATGTGAAAAGAATGAGATTTTGAATGAGAATTCGAGAGGGG